>JAQGCH010003213.1:0-11023 GCA_034699485.1 Nanhermannia elegantula
CCCCCCCCCCCCCCCCCCCCCCCCCCCCCCCCCCCCCCCCCCCCCCCCCCCCAAAAATCAAGGGCTTTTGCCCATTAACTTTGCTTGTTGAGCTGAACAAAATTATTCTACATTCAACTTTGTAGCTTCCCCGGAAGACCCTCTTCCGACTCTATCCGTTTTTGACCGCATTTTCAGTGTTTATTGATTAGAAAATAGTCAGTGATTTTAATTTACTTAATATATAGATTTAAATGTTTTCTTATACAGTCAGATCGAATTCTAATGTATAGCAAACCCTATTTTAGCAAAACCCCGATTATAACTTATCAATTAATTTTCAAAGAGCACATAGTATTTCGTTTTTAGCAGTTCTATGATTTCCTAAATAATTTACGCCAGAGATTCATCAAAAATTATAATTTATAAATAAATTTTTGTAAATGCTTAAAAATTACAAAAATTTTTGAAAATGAATTTTGAGTTTAATAGTGGTTCGTCTAAGTAACTAAATTATCAATAGTGTAATATTTTGAAGGGATTTTAAAAATTTGAATTAATCAAAAGCTTTTCTGTGCGCCGACTAGTTGTTAAAATCGGGTCTATCTGTATAAAAATGATAAAACTATTAATATTTGCATTAATTTGTTTCCATAGCTTTGAACTAATGGTGCGACCTGTTCTTGTTTTTGCGAACCAAACCGTACAATATTTACAATTTTAAGGACTAAACCAAATCAAACTGAAGCCCCAAAATCCGAACCACACCCAAATATTTTTATCAAAACCAAACCCAACCAAACCAATAGCAATTGAATAAAAACTTTCGTGAGCACAAAAATTTATTACCATCTATTTTTCCAAATGTTGTGCCAAAGTTAATGCATTTCTGGTGTAATTCTTGGGATACTTTCTTTTATATTTTTATAACTCAAGCATTTGATTATTTGTTTGAAGTAATTTTAAGGTAAATCTCAAATTTTTTGGTTATTTTCCCCAAAAAAGAGAACCAAATAAAAACCAAATGGTTCGCAATTCTCGACAAAAAACACGAACCAAACTATTTATATTTTGCCTGAACTGAAACCAAAACCTACCAATACCCAAACCGAACTAGACCAAACCCAAAAGAACTAGAACCAGTCGCAACATTACTCGGAACAATTTATTTCTATATTGAATTTCAAAGTTTATTCGTTTGGTTTTCATTAATAAAAGTCTTATCTGTTAATTGAATTGCAATTAAGTAAAAACACCTTCGCGACCTAACGTGTTCCCGACTTAGGTTAGGTTTATCATTTTCGTAGGCGGCTGTAGGCCGCCAAGGGCAAAGCTATGTACACGACGAATAACACTGCCCTAGATGTGTTGAAAAATAGCTGTATGAAATTTTAATTTTGAAGTAAAAAAAATTATTTTTTTGGAGTTTTGGTGGGTTTAACTCAAAGACGGGGAGGGCTAGGAAGTTTATACTTATACCATCCGACGCAGTTCATGGAACTGCATAAGATGCCTATCTCGGATTTTTTCTAGGGAAATATTCGTATTTTTTCAGGGGGTGGGGGGGTTTTAGGTTTAAAAGTGGGTTCCGGCTAAAATCAAGCGCCTTTGCCCATTAACTTTGGTGAGCTGAATGACACCACTCTCGACTTCTTACGACCTCCTGTTTGGCCTATGGGCGTAAAGTGTACCTCAGCCAAAAAATGTTTTATTAATATTCTTTGAATGTGAACCACATCTAAAGCACAACAATTACATAAATATTTGACGAGAAATTATAAATAAAAGTGTAATTTTGTTTTTGTTTTCCTCTATTATGAAGTATATAATGTCACAATATATATATATATATATATTAGAGAAACACAAAACTAGAAAGATATCTACTTTTATATAAGAAATTTATTATTAATTATAAATTAAAAATTTTCTTTTTGTAATATTCTTTAATGTGAATTAATTGCGATTAGTTTTCATTCGAATGAAATATTGTATAAAATTCTCGTCAATTATCTTCTCATTAATGGATAACTTTTTCAGGTCTTTATCAATGTGAACCACATCTAAAGCCCAAAAAGATTTTTCATTCAAAAGTTTTTCACAATTAGGTCTTGAATCTTTGATGTGAGACAACATTTCTATTATTAATTTTTTAATATTTAAATACTTTTCATTCAGTAACGAATTATTTAATGGAAGAACAGATGATCTGTAAAAAAAATATATTTTAAATTATAATTAAAACAAAAGTTAATTAGTTGTCAACATCTTAAATGTCTAAAACTTGGTTTTACTGCACATTTAAAATCATAAAATTCTGGATCACTAACGATAAGTGATCTGTATATAAAATTTTTTTAATTCATTTATTCAATTGTTCTCTAAAATGCTTAATTGAAATGATTATAAAGTAATGATTCTGTGATTTGAATAAAAATATAATTATTACTGTTTTAAAATAGTTATCACACATTTATATAATAGAGCAAACGGTTTCTTGTTTTCCGATAAGAGATAATAATTTAATATAAAAATAAATGACATGAAGTGAAACTTTGTTAAACGTGATATTCACTATCAGTCCACTATTATGACTGGGATCAGGCTTTGTGTAAAAACCTATGTATTTTGCATTCAGTTTTCTAATAACGAGCACTTCTCATAATCAAGGAAAGGACTTTTTCGGAAACCGGACATTTTATGTATTTTGCTCAAAACTGTCGTAAACTATTAAATAAGCGCCGATCAGGTGATAACAAGCAAAATGAGCCCACATTAATTGTCCGAAAATCCGAATTTTGGTCTTTTTTGTTAATTCTCCGAATTTCCGAAAGATCCGAAAATTTTCGATTTTTCTCCGAAAAAACTTATTTGACTGGTTTTTTCAAGTATTTAATGAAGTATTTTAAAATCCTCACGTTTTCTTAGAATTCAAAGAGCCTATCTTTTTGAATAGATGAGAAAATTAATCCTTTAGTGAGATTAAAATACCTGAAAACAAGTGGTCAAATCACATGTGCATATACTTGAATATATTTACACTTTAGTTTAGAAAAATTTAATTTGAAAACAAGTACTGATTCAATGAACTTTATAGAAAGTAAATTATTTTGAAATATTGTTTTTTTGTTTTAGTTTTTCATAAATGTTTAAAAATGAGTTCAATTAATTCTAAATTATCAAATATTATTAAACAATATCCCAAAGAACTAGAGTTAAGTGCAGGTGATTTAATGTGTAAAATATGTATTAAACCAATAACATTCAACGAAAGTCATGGTAAGAATAATGTACACAGACATTTCAAATCTAAGAAACATATTGCGAAAAAAGATAAATTTTTTAATACATCAACTGTTACTTTCATCGATAGTTTTTTTAAAAATTGACAAACAATTCGAATGAATTTTTTTCAGAACTCACTAAAACTAATTGAAACAAATATTCCAATTGCAAAACTATCTCAACCGTCATTTAAAAACTTTTTGCAAAAGTACACTAATAAAGATATTCCCGATGTTTCAACTCTAAGAAAACATTATGTCCCCTAAAATATATGATAACACTATTAAGAAAATTATATATACGTTGGGTAAAGATTCCATTTACTTAATTGTGGACCAAAGTGCAGATTCTAAAAACAGATATGTTGTTAACATACTTGTTGGACCACTCAATGGTAAGCCTACCAAATCAATGCTTATTTCCAACACTTTTGTTGATGAAACAAATAATAAGATAATATCACAATGCATTTTGGATTCTCTTTCGATAATATGGCCTAAAAAATTGTTTTACGACAGACTCTGGATTATAATTTCAGATCAAACCTCGTATATGCTTAAAGCAATAGATAATCTGAAACAAACGAACTTTTTCTAATTTAAAACACGTAACCTGTTTGACTCACGCGTTAAATCGTGTTTGTATAATAATTTCAGAAGAAAACAGTGAAATCAATTTACTTATATCTTTATTCAAGAAAATATTAATTAAATCTCCATTAAGAAAGCACGCATTTCAACAGCAAACAGGTCTACCTCGCCCCCAAAGCAGTTAAAACAAGATGGTCTTCGTGGTTAAACTCATCTTTTTATTTTGCAGAGCATTATAATAAAATCAAATCATATATTCAACAACTTCCAGATTCTAGTAAAGCTATATGTGAAGTAAAATCATTGATTAAAAGTTCATCACTTGAATCAAATTTAATAAACATATTAGAGATTGAATGTTTGAATATTTGAATAAAGTATTGCTTGATCTCCAAACTCAAGAATTGAAAGTTTCAGAACAGTATGAAATTTTGGATTCAGTGAAAAATAAATTAAATGGAAATGCTTTGAAAAAATTAGAAAATTCCTTATTAAAAATCCTGATTAGAATTTTTTTAGAAGTATTGAAAATGACTACGATTTCAAACTTAACACAAAATATGTACCTTTAGTTTCGGTCGATGTTGAGCGAACTTTCTTCCAATATAAAGATATCCTTTCAGATAAACGTTAAAGAATGACAAAATTAACTATTAAACATTTGAATAGAATTTGTTTTAACAAATTTTTGTCTAACTAAAATTATGTCATTAATTAAATTTTTATATTTAAATTCACTTTACAATTATCTTAATAAAATTTCAGTGTAAATTGAAATTTTTGTTAAATATTTTCCGAATTTTTGGTGTTTTTGCTCCGAAAAAGTCCTTTCTTTCCTCATAATGTCATTATAATGGAGATTCATTAAAAACATTCAAAATTACCGGATGTTCAAGAACATTCTTATTATGGTAAAAATAAAGCTTAGGCAAATTGTCTTTGATTTCCTAAAAATTATGTCAACATGCATCGGGAAAACAAAATTTTTTTACTTTAAAATTTTTTATAATGGGCCCTATGAGAGAAAATGTTATATTCAAAAATTAATTTGGATACTTTCCCTGTTGAATAATGAAATAAATATGGACTCTTTAAAGCTCATAACTAGCATTAAAGCAAAGCAGATTATTTTAAAATCTTAGCATTGTTCCTTAACCCCCATGCGGGATAGGGGCGGTCGCCTAATTTTTTTTATAAAAGTATCCAATTTTTTGATCGCCTTATACGTAGTATTGTTCCTTTATGTAAAATTTTAATTGAAAATATATTTTCTTTCCTAAATTATTAGATTTTAACCAAAATATTTGATAGTTTTTGAAATAAAATTCAAACGTCTGCCCCCACTCCTTAGGGGGTTAAACAAAAATGTTAAGATTTTATAATTATCTGCTAGTTATGAGCTTTAAAAAGAGCCTATATTCGTTTCATTATTCAACAGAGAAAGTATCCAAATTAATTTTTGAATATAACATTTTCTCTCATAGGGCCCATTATAAAAAAAATTCTGTTTTCCCGATGCATGTTGGACATAATTTTCAGGAGATCGAAGACAATTTGGCTGACATATTTGCTGGATATATTTGCTGACAAACTTACAGAATAGTTAATTAAATGTTTTTAAAGAAATAACAATAAATCTAATGTTCTTATAGATTACTTACGAGTTTATGTCGATATCAAACAGTTCTTGTGTAATAACAGCCAAACTATAAATGTCTGCTTTTGTGTCATAATTTCTTCCACTCAATACTTCGGGTGCAATATATTTAAGTGTTCCCAATCCCTGAGTGTGTGTCTGATCGTCAAACACATGCAGTTCTGCTAAACCAAAGTCAGCTATTTTTACAAATCTTCCGTTCACCCCATCACTTATCAGAATATTCGTCGGCTTTAAGTCTCTATGAATTATAGGAGGATTGAGTTTATGTAAATAATTAACACTTTCCAGGATTTCAGTGAATAATTCACTCGAAATATAGTATTCTATTGGAGTCAATCTTTCGAATTTTTTTCTATTGAACTCTTTCTGTTTCATCTCTAGAACATTTCTCAAAGTATTGAAACACAATTCCATTTGTATATAAAGAGTTGTATTTTTTTCAATCCAGGATGACTTGTGATGTACGACATGATCGCTTTGCAATTTTGCCATTAATTGCAATTCTTTTAAACTTTTTTCTGTCAATTCTTCCCTCAATTCTTCAGAAAATCCTAAATATTTCAAAAATAAAACTCAAATAGTGATCGGTTTAATCGCATGAGAAGTTAAATGTATAAGATTTTATATTAGTGTATAAAATAGTTAATATATTATTTAACCTTTAAAGTTGACTTTTTTACGGCATAATATTGTTGTCATATCTAAAACTAAAACTAAAACTAAAACTAAAACTAAAACTAAAACTAAAATAAAAAGTTGAGACTAACCCATATTCGGCCAACATACGGCCCCCAGGGCCAGATCCGGCCCACTGACAAATTTTTTTGGCCCCAAAGTTAACAAAGATTTATGTTAACAGAGGATAAATATTAATTTTCGATTTTATTCTAATGAAAAGTTTATAAAAATATTTGCAAAACGATTACAGTATATTTTTAAAGCGATAGAATATAATTTAGCTGTAAAGTTAAAGTAGATGTGAACTGCATTTGACTGTTTTATTAATAAACTGTCAATCGGAGTAATATTTTTAAAAATGTTAAAAATCATATAAAATATCATATCGTTAAACAAAAACGTTCTCAGATTTCTAATTCACTGTTAAAATAATGCATTTAATAAATTAAAACGTTTTCTCACAATTGTTCATTATTCTTGGCCCTAGAGAATAATACCTCTTAACCTCTTATCCTTTAGTCAAAATGAGTTGACCGACTATGGACTAACCCAACACTACTAATAACACGAAAAAATAATATTTTTGGCTTATTTTTATATAGTGTTCATTTAATTTTGAGAAATGAAACTCAAATTAAAAATTAAAACTTAAAGATCACAACATATTATTTAACCTTTAAAATTGACTTTTTTCACGGCATAGTATTGTTTTTCAAGAGAATGAAACACTTTATAAACTGAACCAAAACCTCCTTTTCCTATCATTTCTATCTCTTTAAACTCATGTTCGTATCGACCGTCATATGAAAAGTTCTCCTTTTTTATCAGTTTTGAATTTTTTGAAACAATTATTTCCGATTCCACTTCTGTCTTATTTAAAGATAACTTTTTCATTAAAAATGCGCTTTTATTTCCTTTTGAGGACTCATTAGGTGGAAAGTCTCCTGAATTTCCAAGACTTAAATCTGATTCAAAATCTGATACAGGTTTTGGATGCAATTTAGGTTTAAGAGATAAAACTGTATTTGAATCAATGTTTGAATGACTTGAAAATTCACTATTCTGTAAAATCGGTTTATTTGGTTTATTTCGTCGAAAATCTATAGTTTTATGCGTAATATGGAGATAATTCGCGAAAATCTCTTCGAATGAGTTGAATTCTGTTTCTTTTGGTTCTAATATTATATTTTCTCCACATTCACCCCAAATATAAAAAATATTTTTATCCGAAACCGCGATTGAAATAATATAATGAGAATGTGCTGAAATATCAGTGAATTTCTCTTTAATATTCAACTTTATAGGAGTGATATTTGTTTCATTATCACCAGTACCCAGGTTTACCCAATCTTTATCTCCAAACACATAAATATCTCTCTCACGTGATATCAATAGATTATGATATTGATCACAACTTATTTTCTCAATAATTATTTCGTTCATTTCTATAAGAATTGGTTTGTTTGACGTTTTTAATGAATCACAAGAGACACCCAATTGTTTGTATGTATTTGAACCCCAACTGAAAACAAGTCCGCTTTCTGTCAGAGCTAATGAATGATTATAACCACAAGAAATTGCTTTCACTTTCTCTCCATTAAAACAGTCTTTCAATTGTTGTGGGACTGAAACCACACTTTTATCACTTCCAATACCAACTTGCCCAAAACCATTATTTCCCCACGAATAGACTTCTCCACTAATAGTCAATACCAATGTATGACAATCACCACAACAAATATCTATCATTTTCTTTCCACTCAAATATTGATTTAATTCTGATTTATATATCACACGATCATTCTTTCCATTCCCTAAACATCCCCCGTCATTATAACCCCAACAATAAAAATTTTCATTATTTGTGCTAGCGATTACATGGCATTGACTATTCTTGAAATCAATGATTTGTTTATGACTTAAGTCTTGATTTAAAGTCAATTCTTTCAGTTTATTATAATGACCAAAACCTAATAAACCTCTTGTATTTGAACCAAAACAATAGACTTTATCTTCATTTGTAACCAGAAATACATTCTCTACATTAAAACAGTCTTTGAAAACATATAAAAGTTTAATATTTTGTTTGAAATCTTCACTTAATTTCAAATCATTTAAAACTTTGAAATTTTCTAAAAATATTTGGTTTTGTTTTTCAGCCATTTTTTGTTCGCTTTTATCTCAAAAATACTTTCGATTTGATATCTTATCAAAAAAGAGAAAAAAAGAGTATTTCTATTTTTCTTTTTTATTCAATTAATAAATGCTCCACCGCCCCACTAATATACCGTTCAGACTAATCTACTTGGTTAAAAAAGTTGTTGGGGTTGAGAGGGATTGGGATCGTCTCATTTTTTTCAATTTGTTTTTGAGGCTATATAGGGCTTTTTCTTTACATTAAGCATTAACTCCGTTGTCTATATAGTATGTAGGATTAAAGGCATCTGTTAATTCCTAAGTTTTTCAAAGATTAATTTAATCTTTAAATTTAATGTTTGATTCAATTAAAATGATCTCAAAATGGATAAATTGACGCAAATTCAATGCAATTAAATAAAACATACGATATATTCTGTACTAAAAGGCTTATGGCCACACTTTTTAATATTTTTAATTAATAATCTTTTAATATAATTTAATTTTTATATTTAATTGTTTTTACCAACAGCTGTTTTTAGCCTTTGCCATTGACTGACTATTGAAGATAAGTTTTATTTTATGTTAAAATAATCAATCGTTCTATATTTAATTCATTTTATAATTTTCAGGTAAAATTTTATTGGTTGTTTATTTTATAAAATGGAATGCTACGATAGAATTTATTTCATTATGCTATGATTAATTGGAGTGATATAAATACTATATTAATTGTTTTAGTACTATTTTAAAAGAGCGATTTTAATGAACAGCTTGTAAATATAGTGATTATACCCTTAACAATGAATAAACGAATTCAATTACGTGAAACTTACATTGAAAATAGTGTTAGAGATATTTTAAACGGTCTATTAAGTGATGTTTGTGATGAACAACCATATAATTTTATTATTAATAATCAAGTTGGTGTTAATCATAATTTCAAAGAACATGAAGATAATAGTACAGTTGTTTTTCAAAGGAATGAAGTGAGAAAAGAAAAACGTGAAAGTAAGAAATTTAAAAGAACAGTGAGTAGCACTACATTTGAAATAAATCGCAACTTTGGTTCTTTCAAAGATTTATTTCAAATTGAAGATAACATTGACGAACTTTATGACAAGTTCATGCAAAAACAAAAATGAGCATGCAGAAAATGATGATTTAATAAGTATCACATAGTGAGTTACATGAACGCCTGTTATTTATACCACCCACACGAAAGCATTTATTTTTTAAAAAGTCATTTTTAACTATTATATACAACAGCTTAAAGTAATAATTCCTTTTTAACTCGTGTTATGTAACAAAACAAGTATATAGTTTTGTCATTCAGTGTCGCCCCCGCCGCCGGTCTTCATTTTTGGAAAAATATTTCTGATTTTTCATATTATTGTGAATGCAACAATGAACTATATTTCATGAATATTAAAAATCAAGCAATATTAATTCCAACAATGAACATATATCATGAATATGAAAAATCAATCAATCAACAACATTGTTTAAAAATTCCGAAATTTCATATTATTGAGAATATATCCCATTGTTGAATAATTCAGAAATTTTACCTTATTGAGAATTCTATCCCATTGTTGAAAAATAATACTTTAACCAACTCTCTCATGATTCAATAATGAATAAAATAATATAAGGGGTTCAATAATATGAAATTTTTAAAATTTTAATTAAGGCTCTAAAAATTACAATTGAAGATAGTGTTAGAGATAACTATATGATGTTGTTGTTGTTGTTGTGTGTTGCCTCCAGGGTGGTGATGGAATCTCACAGCACCCCTGAGGCCTCAAGAAACGCCACGGCTCGTTCCGGTGCTCTCCACAGGGAATAGAGGTTGATTTGGTGGGTATGGCGGAGGGATGCTAGGGATGGGCAGAGGGAGATGTGTTTAGTAGTTTCAGGGGAGGAATGACAGAAACGACAAAGATTAGAGTTTATTTTCTTTATAGGGTAATGATAGTCACGGAGGATGGGGGAGTAGCTAGAGCGTAATTGGGAGAGGGCAGCGTGGGCTTTACGGGGTAGGGTATCTTCTGAAGGGTCTAATTCGGGTGGAGTGTGTCCAAGTGTCTTGTTGGGGGAGAGGGAGCTTATGTAGGCTTGGGTAAAATTTGTGTGGGTAGTTCTTATCATTGAGGGGATGTCGCTGGAGGGGGCCAGAAAATTTTCTGATAAGCTTAGGATAATGCAGGGAGGGGGTGTTTTTCTTATTGCGTGGGGGGGGGGGGAGTAGGGCAAGTTGAGGGTGTGAAGGGAATGGTTAGCGTCATAAAATTTAGTGAAGAACTGGGCGCCTACATATCTATATGGGGATTTAGGGGGAGGATCTTCGTTTCATTGTGAAGGTGGGAAATGGGGGACATTAGGGTTGAACCTGTTATGTTATGTATCTGAGGGCCTTATTTTGAAGGGTTTGAAGTTTCTGGAGGTTGGTTTGGGAGATTACGGGGGACCAGATAGGGGAGGCATATTCAAGGACGGGACGGATGTATTGTTTGTATAAGGTGCTAAGTGTGTCTTTATCCTGACCCCAGGAGGTGGAAGCAAGAGCTTTGAGGGAGTTTAGGCGGCGGTTTGCTTTTTGGGATAGGTGTCTTATGTGAGGGGAGAAGGTGAAGTGGGGGTCGAAGTAGATGCCGAGGATTTTGGGGGATTTATTTGTAGGTACTGGGAGGGC
>JAQGCH010003214.1:0-11018 GCA_034699485.1 Nanhermannia elegantula
GTTTAACGCGAAGATCGACTCGATTGGAGGACCAATGCACAGATTTCCCCAAATCGGAGGTCCCAGAACTCAAGGCACGCCTATAATCCGGTTGCCCGCCTATCATCGGAGCGGGAGTTATGATAGCGGCAAAAGCAGCGAACATAATTGAAGGGTAAAATTTATGGAATATATAAATTATGTTTAATTTAATTTGCTTTATATCTTATGAAACATATATACAAAACTAGTTTTAGTGTGTAATATAGAGACGTTTTTATTTCTAAAACCAAAAAGTGAGAGAAGAAGTGCGCTAATTATAAGTATCATAAAACACAAGATAATGGCTCAATTTTTTTTGGTTAGAGACGATAATCTTTGATTTCATTAAATCATTTTAGTTTTATTTCCAATTTCATATATTCTATTGTAAAATTGTTGGCTTTTATACAAATAAAATTTGAATTGCCGGTTAAAACAAAATTTAAAATTTATAAAAATCTCTTAATATTGTAATAAATCTAATGGTAGGTAACAATAAATATAATAAAAAATTAGAAACCTTAGCTCATAATAAGATACAGACTTTATTAGTTTAAAAATTTTTTAAAATGAAAATAAATACTTATATATAGCGCTAAAAACTAATTTTAAACAATTACATTATTCTAAGTTGTAATATTTTTTGATTAACAGTTTTCTTATAACTTTATCTTTTCATCCGAATTGTCATAATTCAAATTTTTGAATCAAAATTACGTCACAACAGCACTTGAGTTCCTCAAGTAATAATATAAGTTTATTACTGTAAAAAAATTATGGTTTGCATTGCACTTAGGTGTTTATTTAGATTTATTTAGGTGCAATTATGGTACATTTATTTGAATTTACATTTAATTAGATTACATAATGTAAGCAGACAATTGCGTGCACCAAAAACTTCACGTTTATTTATAAATATTTTTTAGGACAAAAAATTGAATTAAAGCTAAGATGATCAAAGCCATAATTGGTTTATTCCTGTAAGTTTTGATAAAATTCTAGAATTTTTCCCGTACATAATGTAAATTTGGATTAAAAATATTTTTATTTCCAATCTTATCATTATTAGAGCGCAACAATTTTTACTTACTTTATTTCAAATTTATTTTGTTGTTTATATTATATCATAAAGCCAATAGAGAAAGCGGTGTTGAGATTTTAGCATATGTTAGGAAACCATTTTCTTTTCACATAATAACACAAATATCTGCACCATTCTGTCTTACCATTAGTGGATTAAATGAACAAAACCACAATTATCATTCTGATCCTAAATCAAAAAATATTTACTTGAAAGTCGCCGCTGTGGCTAATAGTAAAACTGAAACTCTTAATGCGACAAAGAATTGAGTATATAAATAACTGTTTAGATGCCAAGCATTCCACTTCAACAGTATCAGCGTTACCTAGGGTTGCCTCAACCTAGGCTCAACAATTAGTCTTGTGTTTCAAGATTTTCACCCAATTCTCAAGATTTAAGAATTAGTAAATTCTTGATATACAGAACTCAAGAATTAAATTCGAAAAAATTTATTTACTTTTTATTACTAAATAACTATGATATACGTAATAAAATGCGAATAATCAGTACGTTACACTTTTGACAATTAACAAGCTATTTTTCTATATATATATTTAATATATTAATATAATGTACCGTAATTTCCGGCTATACTAGAAAAAAAGTTAATTTTTTCGAAAATTTAACAGTGCAGGCTATATGATGTATGCGGGCTATACGTGGAATTTTTTACTTTTTATGTAAATTATTGAAATTTCTCTGGTGCGGGCTAATACGTTAGGTGCGAGCTATAAGCCGGCCAATTACGGTACTTTATAATGTATAATGCGCTTTATAAAATTTAATTTAGCATTTTCTGCATTAAATTCAAACAATAAATTAGAACCTAAAGGAATTTTATTAATTTCAATGTTATTACATTTAAATGTAAATGGAGATCGACTTTTTGATGAATGTAACACATTTCATGAAATTTTATCAAAGTTTGAATTTGATATGATAAAATTAGATTTAGTTAAAAATGGTTCAAAATTTACCTTCAATATATTTATCCAATCTTATTAGTAGTAGAGATGGGCAAGTAAGATTTTTATAGCGATCCACACCGCGAACCGCATATTTAGACCCGCACCGCTCGCATCGCGGTTTACCCGCGGGTTACCCGCGTTTATGTATTAATATGGTTAAAGCTGAAATTTGTGTTAAACTTAATCTTAAATTAGATTGTGATCAATTTAAAAATTTTGTAATAAACAATGATTTGTTAATAAAGCTGCAAAATCTCAAAGAAAATACAAACATATTTTTTAGAATTGTACAAATAATAATGTAATTTTGAAAATTGATGAATAAATAACAAAATAAAAATCTCAAGATTTCTTAAGAATTTTTAGGTCTAATTTGATCAAAAATCAAGAATTGAACTTGAAATGACTTGGCAACCCTAATCATAAGCGGATTTTATTTTTATAAAACTATTTCCTTTGCATCTAAATATATAAATAAGTTGACAGATTTTAGCAAATAATAAAAACACAAACTATTTTATTCTAAATTCTATAATTTAAGAAAACTGAACAGTTTCGGCAATAAAACTAATAATTTACATGAAGATGCTCCTCACCTCTATTAACTTGTGATTCAGGGCGTTGAATGCAGGATAATTTTATTCAGCTCAACAAGCAAAGTTAATGGGCAAAGGCGCTTGATTTTAGCCCACCCCGGAACCCACTTTTAAACCCAAAAAACCTCCCCTAAAAAAATACGACTCCCCCTAGAAAAAATCCGAGATAGGCATCTTATGCAGTTCTATGAACTGCGTCGAATGGTATAAGTATCAGCTTCCTAGCCCCGCCCCGTCTTTGAGTTAACCTCACCTAAACCCCAAAAGAAAAAATTTTTTTTACTTCAAAATTAAAATTTAAAATAGCCATTTTTCAACACATCTAGGTCAGTGTTATTCGTCGTGTACATAGCTTTGACCTTGGCGGCCTACAGCCGCCCACGAAAATGATAAACCTAACCTAAGTCGGGAACACGTTAGGTCGCTTCGCGACCCAACGTTTCCCTTTTAGGTTAGGTTTATCATTACGTGGCACTTACCCTAAACATAGTAAAATTTACTTGATAATTGGGCATCGCGTTCGCAGAAAATTTAGCTTTTTATAATCGCATTATTACTCAATCAATAGCTTTTAACTCCAAACTTCTTTAACGAATATGCTCATGTATATATTCATTCAACTCGTCTGTATAAGCTGAATAAAATGGCTATTTCGAAATTTTAATTTTCGTAAAAAAATTAATTTTTGTAAGGGTTAAGGAGGGGGTAACTCAAAGACCGGGAGGGGTAGGAAGTTGATACTTTGTCATCCAACGCTGCTCATAAAACTGCATAAGATGGCTATCTCGAATTTTTTCTGAGGGGAATTTCGTGATTTTTTAGGGAGGTTTTTTGGCTGTAAATATGGGTTTTGGGGGGGCTAAATTTAAGCGCCTTTGCCCATTAACTTTGCTTGTTATGTTGAATCGAATGACACCACTCTCGACTTTCTAGCTCCCCCGGAAGACCCTCTTCCGACTCTACCCGTTTTTGACCGAGGATTAAACTAATAGCCGAAAATTCAAATTTATTCTCAAAAAGGGAATATTACTTATAAAGAGTGGATATTTCTTTTAATTCATAATTGAAAAGTTAATTATCACATAGAATTTAAAACAAGAGGGAATACTGATATAAGCTCATTTCAATTTTGTTTGTAGGCAGTTATTTTAGCGTTGACATTCGCAAATTAATCGCCTTTATTTAAAAGGAATTGGCCATTTTGCAAAGGTCAACATTGTCCTCTTTGCTTATGAGTAAAGGAATTGAAAACTATTTAAATTAAAATTTATTTTAAGCACATGAATCTTGAATTTTATTGAAATTTAATGAAGTAAATATGTTTGAAACAAATTTTATAAATTTTAAAAGTTATATTTATGAAACAGAAATAATTTTTGTATTATAATACCAAAAGGTTGTCAAAGATAATGAGAAAATCTATATAGGGTTTGCACTAATTGGCTCTACATTGCGCAAACAACATGGTGAATGTATTTCATAAACTGAGGCGCAGTTACACCAATTATCCTCAATTATGCTGTTTTTAACAAAAAAAATATCAAATCATAAATGAAGTAAAATTATCAAAATTCTACAAATGATTTAAAAAAGGTTGTAATAAATATAAGCGAAAATATTCACTTTAACCGAATGTAAAATAATTTAACAAATAACTTTATTATTTATTTTTTTAATCACTTAGAAAATTTCTCATTATTTTCACCACTAATTGATTACAATTAGAAGAATAATTTTCTTGTCAGTGATGATTCAATATGTGCTAAATTTCGGTTTGATAATTGTGCCAAAACTCTATTGACTGAACTTAACATCTCAAAAAGATGGGCAATTTTATAATTTGCTCTTAAACCAATGATTAACGCTTCAATAACAGGTGAAGTGCTATTAAGTTTTTCGTCAATTTCAAAATTATCTGCGGCCCAATAAAATAGAAAATCTTGACACGAACAATACTTATAAGGCTCCGTTTCATTGTCAGCCTCGAGTTTACTAAATATTTGAGTATTTCTTGCCTTTTCATAGCTTGTAAAGTTAATCGAAGTATTTGGACCCTGAAAGATAAAGTTGTATAACGGGTAAAATAACATTTCATTTTTCAATATCAACCATTTTTTTATTACCAAAATGAAGAATATTTTAGGCTTTCCTATCAAAGAACGACAATTATATGACTTGAATTGCTCCGTCATTTCATTTAATTCATAGGTATAATCGGACGCCCATAACTGCCCCTTCTCATTGGCGTTGGTCAGAATTATGATTACAACCGAATCCGAATCTGAGTGATCCGTAGATTTTACTAATAAAGAAGATCATTATATTATATCAAATTGAATTGCAAAAATAGTAATCAAATTTATCATTTCTCAAAAAAGAGTAAAAAATAATAATTTCATTTTCTTATTAACTAAAATATATCTACTTTTAAAAACATAGTTTATGACTAATATTTTGATATCTAAGAAGACTGAGTACAAAGTTCTCTAAAAGAGTACATTTAGTCACCGTAATTACGACTATTGCAATAACTGGTATGCAATGTATAACAAAGTAATTTTAAAATTAATATTCTTTTATCATATATTAATCAGGAAATTGTGATTTTTATTACTTATTGCACATAATTGTATATATAACCTTTTGCGGCTTTGATTAGCTAAATTCAAAATAATCTTTCATAAAGCTTAAGAACACAAATATTATTAACGATACCTGTTTTAATAGTATTACGAATTTGATATCTTGTAGCATTTCTCAAGACTTTTATGTCTCCTGCATTGTATCCTAAAGTGATTAGACATTCCTTTAATACTTTTATATCACTTTCTGCTGTTTTTCGTTGTATAAGATTAGGTGTTTTTTTATAAGTATTTTTATTGGGATAGTATAATGTGTGGCAAAATATAAAACAAAATCCTCTTCTTTTTCCGTTCATATTATATCTGAAATTAAGATGAAGATTTGATAATGTTTAATAAACTAAAAGCCAAACTTACTTTGGAATAGCAATTCGATTTTGAAGTGATTGTAAAAATTTATTTTTAAAACAATTCTCTTTATCGAAATTTATGGCACCAAATTTTGTTTCAGTCTCTATAAAATTTATGGATACCCTTAACTTTAACTTTCCATTAATAAGATATTTTTCGCTTTCATTTTGCAATGTTTCGCAATTAATAAATCGTGGCCAACCAATGCCTCCCTCAACAGGTATTCCATCTTCTAAATATGGATCACAATCACGGCTAATTTTAAAGTGCACTATTTGATTGTTTGAATTAATGATCGCACATCTCGTACGTGCGACCAAATTGAAATTACAATTTTCATCCCATGATTCTAATTCGAGTAAAACAGATACATATCCTATAAACTCTGGTCTATCACCATTAGGATAAACTGCTACCACCCATCGTATATTCCGTGACTCTTCATTGTACAGATTATTACTAAAAATTGGATTTTGATTGCTATTTAAATCGAATTCGCATTCATAGGTGCGCCAGTTTTGCGTCATTTTTTGCAAATCACTTTTTTCGTTTATTGTATTAAATTTTGACTCCTCAGCGTTCACAATACTATTATTGACATATTTCGCAATTTTGTAAATTTTGCAGCGAACTATTAATTCTTCATTGACAGATGGAACACATTTGATAGCATGGAGAAAGTTTTCAAAATTCTCAGAAAAAATCCATCCGTATGATCTTAATATATACTGATCAATAGGTAAACCTGCTATAACTTGCAATGGTGGGGAACAAATTGTTGCCGTGTGTGTAATTTCATTATTATATATTATTGACAATTGAAAATTAATTGAGATGGAGTTTTGATGCTCGGATTGCAGTACTAAAAATAACGTAGCATTTTCTTTCATGTTCAAACTTGGGTCAAATTTTTTTGGCAACATATGCAGACAAAAAGCATAATTTTCACTGCCCTCGAATGAACACTTAAAAATTGGACTAACAATCGCTTCGTTGAGCAAAAATGTATTTGCGTAAGAAATAAAATGCTCGAGAGTCCAATTAAATGTAAAACATTTTATTTGTTTTTGTGCTGCTATTTCTAAATCAATATTTACTTCATCAGGATTTATAGATATCGCAGGGAAGAGATCTTCTGAATTATCATTGCAAAGTGAAATACTATTGAATTGCAGTTCAATGTGTAAGTTATCTTCATTAGGTTGAAGTCGTAACCATTGAAGTAAGGTTTCCAATGTTATAAATAAATCACATCCTGCCATATCTGATGTTTTATTAGGCTCAATGAGATTTCTATCAGCTTTTAGTTTAGAGGAATGAATTCGCTTTAAAAAATACTTCTCATTAGTATGAGTGCAAATGATTGATAGCGAACAATCAATAATAATTTGTGTTTCAATAATAGACAATAGTCTAATATTCATTGAGAGCTGGCTGTGAATTGAGAGAAAGTCTTTCGGATAAATTGCTAAACAAAATTCTATATCAAGATCTTTTATAGAGACGAAAAATGATGGACTGTCAAACAGTTGTCCCGTTGTAATTGATTTCAGACTAGATTTCAAATTCTTCACAATCAACCGTATATTTGCAGCTTTTTTGGGAATAACACGCATATTATATGCATCAGTCATATTATAAAGGACATCATTATAAATAACATTTTTGTATGCACAAATTTGTTCAAATAAAAAACTTGCGGATTCGCGGATGTGCAACGTTTCGTGTAGTGCTAAGTCATATTTGGACATAATAAAAAGATGGACAAATAATGTTAAACTACCGTCACTATTAGCAAGATTCGACAATAACTTCGATTTATCTGTCTCAAAATTTTGTTCAATTTCTAAGCCATTAACTGCTTCTAAAAAGTAATCAATTCTTCGTTGATTAATGTGATCGCCGTAGAAAATTTTATTGTGTGCGTCAATAAAGCCATAAAAGAAATTCGAGATAACATTCTCGCTTTCGTTTTGTACGAGTCCTCGTTTAACAATTAAAGAAAGTTGATTAAGATCTTCGAATCTGCCGCGAGGATAAAATTCAAGCCGCGCTAAATTATTAATTAAGTCACTTTGAATGCATTCACCACATACTAATTTAGAAAAAATTCTCAAAAAATCATTTAATTTCCATACAATTGTGATGACATTTTCGTAAGCATGCGCTTCGTTCCAGTTTTTCATATCACTCACGTGTAATTGCTCATCATATTTAGCGTCAGTTATCATATCTTCGATAGAAAGTTCGCACGTTATTTCCAGACAGTCATTATGTAAAATATAATATTCAATGTTGTCATGCGAGAGAAATTTAGGTATAGTTAAACCTCTCAGTAGGTTATCTAATCCCATTCCATCATATTGATCATCATAACACGTATTGGGCATAAATGATTTATCTGTTGGAAATAGATTTATAACAGTTATTCTTTCATTTTTGTTATTTTTCGCCATAACATTTATTTGCTTTATTCGCTGCGCTTTCTTTGATTTTCCAAGTGAAATGCCAAATCAAATCAAATTATTGTCTTCAGGTCTTAATCCATTTGGATAAATATTTAGATGCCATTCAATAGTATCGCCATTAGTATTTCGTGTAACAAAAGGTGAGCTTTTTATCCCGTGACCACATTTTATTTTTGTCAATTCTTGAGTAATATTTTCGATGCGCCAAACAAAGCATTGCCACTCATTTTTTTCAAAGTTAACTAATTTTGTGCTTAACTGTAAAATGTGAAGCAAATTATGACGCATATTACTGGAATCTATTTGGACTATAGATTCTGTTTGTTTTTTAGTTTCGTTCATATAATATATTTTGCATTCAAATTCTATTGAATTATCATTATCTTTCTCTTCAACACTCGCACTTTCAATTAACTTATCCATGGGAATAAATGCCAGATCGCCAACACTTTTATGGACATTATTCTCTGGATATTCAAATGCGCTCATGTCCTGTTCAGGTAATTCTTTTTCAAAAATACATTCCCGTTGTTGATTAATAATAGCAAATTTTGTTTTAACTCGTATAATATTGATGTCGGATTCCGCCTTTTCAAGATAGAGAAACAATGAAAGCCAATCAGAAACTCTTTTATCATATCCTCGCGGAAAGAGCCAAAGTGACCAAACATTTTGAGCGAATGAAAAAGTGTCACTATTAATCTTTTTACCAGTAGGATAATTATGAATGGCTGATATAAAGTTTTCGATCTTCCATCTAACCTTTAATAATTTCCACCCTTCTTTTAACAATGATGTCTCTTCTTGTATATACCGTGGATTTACTAAATCAATGTTAGCGCACATTTCGTTTCTTACATAAATGTTTGAAGAGAAGTAAAGTATTTTGCATATAACCAGCAATTTTTTATGGTTCATTTTTTCCATCATTTCTGCAGAGAAAGAATGTTGATATACAACTTTATGTGTAGTTTGCGCATTGCTATTCGTGTAATTGTAGTTCACGATCGGAAATTCAAATATTTTACTGCCAAATACGTGTCCGCTCTCATCTTGAATGATAATCTTACACGAGATATCTATCATCTTATCCGTGTCGCACTCAATAAATTTATTGTACACGAAAACAATTGCGTTGTCTTCATCTTTATATAATGTTTGAGTTATCATTTGCCACTTTATTTCCTGATTTTCTTCATCTTTTGATGAAAAACATGGAGAAATACATTTATTAGCTAATTGATCGACATTTGTCTCGAAATAAAAGTTATTAATTGTCCACTCGAATTGATGACAGACGGGCGTACAATTATATTTGTCAAGTATATCACTCATATCTGTCACGCATACGTATTCTTCTGAGCCGTTATGTCTAAGATTTTCTGTTTTCAAATTTGCTTCACATTTAATTATTAAATGGCGATAATTTTTTTCGATCAGTGTCCGGCTGCTGCACATATGGCCGCCGAACATATACTGTTCGATGTTTGTGTTTTCCGACTTAGAATTATAAGTTTTAAATTCAAATGATTCTTGACTTATAAGGCCTAACATTACTGATTCATTTTTATCTTCTAAATCATTTGTACCGAATAGACTTATTTTTATGTCTTTGGCAATTATATTCTCGACTGTGTTCGTAATTGAATGCAAAAATACGCAACAATTATTGATTTCTTCGTAGCCTTTCGGATAAATTCTAAGTTGAAATTGGCATTCGTTTGTTTGATCAAAAGTATACAATTTGGATCCCAGTCCAACATAATGTGACAATATGTTAAAATTATTTTTACTATTTTTTAATGTCCACGCGAATTGAATTGATGTGACCCGTTCAGCCATTATAGTCATTTTTAGTCTATTCACAAGTCATAATTAGCTTGAATAAATTTTGTAAATAATCAAAATATGTTGATCACGTCTACAAATATGTAACTGTCAATCGAAACTCAATTGATAACAATTTTAACCAAATTATCATTTTCTAATGTAATAATTAACTGCATTCATTTTTCTGCAGTTAGATTTTAGATTTTATTCATACAAAATATAGAAATATAACCTAATTATCCATCAAATATGCGAAACGTATTTTGATTATATTCTGTACATTAAAAAAATACAAGTCTTAAATCTAAGAATAACCACTGAAAGAAAATTCATTTTAATAATTATATCTGTGACCGTATCAGTATTTTTAATTAGATGTCTAACAAAATTTTAATGAGTCATAATTTATTAGAAGACATATTAAATTAGAAATATTTAAATTAATTACTTTTAACAATGTCTTGAATAGCACTTTATTAACTGTGAAATGTGTTAAAATTTGGAATTAACTCGAGATTTTTTTTAAAAAATTGAACGCTTTGCGTTTTCAATGTCTCAGTACCACTAAGTTATGATTCAAATAATTTAATGGCTTCAATTTGTAGCTGTTAAAAGTTTAAAAATGAATTAAATGAATTGTGTCAAATAAACATATATTTCAATTAAATTAAAAAACAGCAGTTAAAAAAATAAATTATAACAGTAAAAGACTTTAAAATTTAGCACACGGTTTACCTTACTCTTAATGTTACATTAAATAATACCATGGAAATTATTATTGAGTATTCCTTTTGTTATAGCAATATATAATAATAAAAAGTGTTATCTCGAAAAGCGCTAAATGTCAACAACAACTAAAGGGTTAAACAAAAACAAGAGATTTTTGATATTAAGAATTTTCTTTTCCTATTTAAAGTGAAGTAGAATTGCAATAATTTCTTAACCAGCAATAATATAATAAATTTATCCAAAAGATTCCTTTCAATAACTAATAATAATTAATTTTGTGATTTTCTTCGTTATATGAATAGTAATTTTGAATCCTTTTCTAAATGATTGAC
>JAQGCH010003215.1:0-11018 GCA_034699485.1 Nanhermannia elegantula
TGTTGTGCTTTAATGACAGTTAAATGACTTTATGCAGATTTTAATTATATTCTAAATTTCAGTTTCTATATTATGTGAGTTTTATTCAGTTCCCTTAAAAATTTTCACTTCTATTAAGTTCTCTTAAAAAACTTTTCATTTCTATTCAGTTTCTATTCTATTCTCTTAAAACTTTTTTACTTCTATTCAGTTTCTATTCAGTTTTAGTTAACTGACCAAACACTAGTTTTAATGCACTTTTAAAAGTATTATTTTGTCTGAGAATCAAATGAATGACATTTAAAAACAGCTACATTAAGAAGCAGTTTTTCTACAAGAAAGATAGCATTTTGTTAACATTATTAGCAATTTTTGGGATTAACGCAATTTTTTTATGTATAATTAATTAGTAATTTTGTAAATATTTACCTGAATTTTCTTAGTTTTCTGTCGGTCTTTCTGTAAAGTAATTTATAAATCATTAAAATTCAATCAATAATAGCCTTGGATTTGAGGCACAATCAAGAGTTTGAATGCTTTGCTATAATTGAAACTAATATAAAGTAATTCTTAAACTTTTTATCAAAAATAATCAAATGTCTAAACATATAATTAGTGATTGCTTTGTGAAGTATTATTCAAAATTGAAAAAACTTAAAAATAATCAAAAATTACTCATTTGATTACTTTTGATAAAATGTTAAAGAATTACTTTAGGGTTTGTTTCACTATTTCATAATTTAACTTATTATTAACTTATTTTCTGTCTCTCTGATTATAATGTTTAGAAACAGAAAAATATAATAAATATACAGTAGTAACCCGTTATAGTGAATCGCTGGGGACCGGATACTAGCATTCACTATAACGGGGTTTCACTATAAAGGGCTATTTTTAACATTAGTTGAATCCAATGTTAACCAAAATTGACCAAAAATTTTATTCACTATATCAAGGATTCACTATAAAGGGGTTCACTATAACGGTGTACTACTGGGTTTGACAAAGCATACCTCACAGAGCTCTCCAATCTTGTACTGTTTCATCAAATCCCTAGCATCAGAAGAATGTCCCACATCTTCGAAAGCTTCGGTGGCATCACGTCCTGCCTGATCGAGAAGCACTTCTTCTCCTCCCGGATGCTATCAATGCATTAAATGTTAATTAATTTAATTTATCATTTTATTACAAAGCAAATTAAAATTGAACGTAATATTTATGTGAATAATGTGTTTAATAAAGTGAGAAATAAAAACCTCTTCCAGAAATTTGGAGACATCGTAGACATTGTCGTGAATGAGAACCCAAACTGACTTTTTCTCGTTATGTTTCGCCACTTCTTCTAATGTGTATTTAGCGATGCCTTTGCTTTCAGCCATAATTATAAGCAATTATTAACTATTTTATTAAAACAACAGTTAATTAATTTTAATAAAAATGATATGAATCGTGTCCTCGAAGTAAATATTTTACGATATTATTATTCTAAGTATTTTTGCACTTAAAGAAAATTTATAAACAATATATTAGAACCTAATTTTTTTGCACTTTTAAACCAAAGCACAGCCTTTCTTCAACTAACATATAAATCTCAATTTGTAAGTGAAACTGATACACATTCACTGCTTATGTGTTATCTGTATAAATGTACTTTTTATCTTTTATTTAGTACTTGAGTGTACTGTGTTGTGTTGAAGTAAGTTCACAATAAGCGCACTGTGAATTAGAGGCTCTGCTTATGTTCACCGTTATAGTACGGTTTGTCAGATCTCCAAATTTCTTATGTATTCTCCGGATTTTAATTGTTCCCTCAAGTCTTCAGATCAAAGGTAGATCTTGAGAATAACACTATATACTATGCATTCAATTAGAGAAATAACATTTTTTAAGTATATTTTAGATAATATTTTCTTTTAAAATTTTGGCTTCTTAAAATATAAATCAAACATTTATATTATTTGAATTTATTAAATTAATGGCAATTTAATTATAGAAGGCAATTTTAAATCAGAGAATTATGATGATGAACATTTTTTCAGATTTAAGTAAAAACACCAAAAATTTGTGCTTGGTTCATCTTAAACTTTAACCTCCAGCCTCAAATTAACTAATATCTGGCAAACGTTCAAGTTTTGATCATTAAAAATGTAAATAAATTAACTCTAAAGAAAATTTTTTTTGATGATTATTTGATTTTATTTAATAGAATAAGAGATTGAATTGAAATTTAAATAATGAAACATAAGTATTGCTTTTCGAACATTTGCAAATATAATTATAAATCAATTAATTTTAAAATTTACCGAAAGAGGAAACCAGCTTTGCAACTGAGCTGGCGTAAGCTCGACGGTCAAGTTTCTGTTGAGCAAATATTTTAGCGCTTATGTAATAAATAGATTAATTTAATATTTAACGCGTTGTTCCTTTCTATGTCTGTACAGTTTTGTTTCATAAGTTATTTTATAAATAAACCAAATTTTTAATGAACACCACAATAATATATAGTGTTTTATTGCATAAAATGATGCAAATGTTTTAAGCTCTCAATTGAACAGTTAGTTTTACAGCATATTATAAATTTAGATTTAATTAGACTGTACTTTAGAAGCAAATTGCAATAACTTATATATTTAAAAAGCGCAGCTCAAGTTTTGAAAGAAGCGCTTTCTTCGCTTTTTTGAAGCGAGAATTGGAAGAACAGATTTTGAAGCTGAGTTCAATAGTACTAATAAGTATAAGAGTACTGATAAGGTGGTGAAATTTATTTCTATCATTGCACAATTGTTATGTTATTCTCTTAGATAAATATTTAACGATAATTATGCATTAAAACTAATTCCAAGGCTATTATAATTAAAGTATATGAATAAATAGTTTATAAAGTATAAAAACTTATAGTTTGTTACACTAATAGCAGTGGGGAAAAAATTACAGATCAAATAATTTTTAATAAAGTCTGAAACTATATTTTTGTAAAATGCCTGAAAAGTTGACAATACTTTTCGCACCGATGGATGGTGTGGGACATGTGAACGCATGCATAGGTGTGGCGGAAGTGCTCAAAGAGAATGGACATAGAATTGTGTTTGCAGTTAATGAGTCCTGGAGTGGAA
Organism: Nanhermannia elegantula; assembly: GCA_034699485.1. Classification (NCBI taxonomy): domain Eukaryota; kingdom Metazoa; phylum Arthropoda; class Arachnida; order Sarcoptiformes; family Nanhermanniidae; genus Nanhermannia; species Nanhermannia elegantula. The sequence goes on from JAQGCH010003215.1 coordinate 3,093, forward strand.
GACTTAAAAAGTATGGTTTCGAAGAAGAATTAATGAAAGATCCGAATAGAGATTCAAACGAAGATTCGGCAAAATATTGGGCTAAAGTTATACAAAACACTGGAGCTATGATGGCTTTACCACCGTTTGAGAAAATGAAGCTAATGTTGAGCTCAGGTTTTAGGACACATTTCGTAGAAAAGTCCAAAAAAGATGATTTGCTTTATAAAGTGATAGTCGATAAGTATGAGCCAAATGTTATAGTAATTGACGGATTCACTTGTCTCCCGTCACTTGTATATTCTGAAAAGCCGTGGGTTTGGTTGGTCAGCACTAATCCTCTGTTTTGCAACGATAACGACAATCTTCCGCCTCCGGGTTTCGGTAATTATTTAAATTTAAAGTACTTTTTTTGACCAAAGGTTTACACGTCTAAAGTTATAAGTACAGTATTATAGGGTACCTGTAATTGTAACCAGGGCTGTAGCAATGATTCTAGGTTGGGGGGGCTATACATAGGGAAAATCCAAGATATGAAAATTTTTTAAATTTGCTACAGACATACACCTAAATATTCAAAAATCTTTAGGGGGGACCTTAGACCCCTGCCCACCCCTAGTTACGGCTGTGCTTGTAACTTACTCAAATTTGGATTTTGTAACCATTTGTGGAATTAGGAGTTATTTATTATTTAGTTTTATCATTAATCTAATTTATGTGGATTCTTGTGTAATTCTCCCACAAGTACAATGCGACCAAGTCAATTTAGTCTCGTATGAGTTATACTTAACTGTAATGCTTATATCTTTAACTGAATGTACATTGATGGAAAATTCATTTTATTGAGCGGATCTCTTGTGAACCCTGAGTTAGTGAAATGCTAATTTAGTATAACTCTAAACTTTTACTGTATACTTAACTGTAACTTTAAAACTCATTACTGTGAATGGGTCACAAGTGGTCCGCTCAATAAAATGAATTTTCCAGCACTTTACAAAAAAAATATTTTTTCTATTAAAGTTTGAATTTAAACTTTTGAAATTAACTATTGATAATTTCAATTATAAATCATAAAAACAAAAAATTACACCAGTAATAGTTCAAAAAGGCCTCATTCAGTTTGTTCACATACATTTCAAATTTTCGGTACTTCAATAATCTTATTTATTTACGTAATATTAAGCAGATATTTGAAAAAAACACATTTTAATGCTACATTCAAAAGATAAACAACGGTCTAAATATTGATTTCGCTCATAATTACAAACTAAAAATCTTTTCTCTAATTAAACATTAAAAAAGTTAAAAAAATTTCATACTCTAATTCATATTTACTGATAAATTCTGATTAATACTATTTGATTGACTTAATCACTGAATTTAAATGTTTATGTTTCTACATATACTGTATATATAGATAATTTAGACGATAATTAGTACGTTTTATCCGTTAATTATAACGACAGTCTACTGGAGTATTTTTCAATCAGAATAATAGTAAACTTCACTTAAATATAAAAACAAAATTATATTTTTTAACAAAATTAATATAATTAGGTTTTCCTTCAAATGGAGACAAAAATGAATGGAAAGAAAAAAGAGAAATATTGAATGAATTGTCGTACGAAACTTGGCAGCAATTTAATGATTATCTCATGTCATTAGGATATCCGTCTTTACCAAAATCTAAATATATTAATCCTTCGCCTTATCTAAACATTTATGGCTATCCCGAAGAATTAGATTATACAGATGTGCGACCTTTGCCACCAAATTGGCTCAGATTTGATTGTTTTAAGAGAAATGAAAAACAGCAAACTTTTGTAATACCGAATCAATTGAAGAACAAATCCGGAAAATTAATTTATTTTTCAATGGGTTCTATGGGAGGCGCAAATGTAGAGCTAATGAGAAGATTAGTTTCAATACTATCTAAATCTCAACACAGGTTTATAGTATCTAAAGGTCCGCTTTCAAGTGAATACGATTTGGCACATAATATGTGGGGCGAAAAAACTGTACCACAAATACAAGTGTTACCGATTGTGGATTTGGTCATAACTCACGGCGGAAATAACACATTCACTGAAACTCTATTCTATGGGAAACCGATGATTGTTATGCCTCTATTTGGGGATCAAACCGATAACGCACAGAGAATACAAGAGACAGGATATGGGTTAAGATTAGATCCTCACTCATGTTCTGAAAATGATTTACTTGAAGGCATTGAGAGTCTGTTGAATAATAAGGAAATTTTGATGAAATTGGAGAAAATGTCTAAAAGAATACAGTCATCAAATAGTCTTGAAAATGTAGTCAAACATATGGAAGCATTAGTTAAATAAAATTGATTTTGTTATAAACTACTGTAATGTAATTCGAATTAATTTTTATTCATTTTGGTTATAATATATATTTTGTTTGAAAGATTTTAGATATTTTATTAATCATCAAAATAATTGTTACTACACTTGTATTTATATTCATCAATAGGTGAAATATATCATAAAAACTTAACAAATAATTTTAATAAAAAAAATAATTATTTATATCTTATTTTTAAAATAAAAATATCGTTAACCGAATTACTTCTAAAAACATATCAATTTGATTTTAAAACACTAGATAATTAGAATCAGTAAATAAACACTAAATATAATTAAATAAATAATACAAACATCAAATGATGGAACTAGGGTGACCACATGTCCAGTGAGTCGATGGATAGTCCAGCATATAAGGCTTTAGAAATTTTTAAATGTAAACGTGTGGTGGGCAATTCCCCGAAAGACATTTCCCCGAACAGACAATTCCCCGAATGGGACAGTTCCCAGAAATAAGGAAGTGAGAACTTGAGTGTTTAAATTAACAAAATTATATTAAAGTGCTGATAACAAATCGAGAATATTGGATAATGATATTCGATTACAAATAACAATTAGGGTGATCACATTATTTGTTTACCGGTGCTGGACAAAATGCCAAAGACTTGTTTCTTTCAAAGTTTACCTTAAAAATCAACGGGGGACTAAGGTATACAATTTTAGAATTCGATTTTCTGAAAATTCATTTCCAGTAACGCCCAACCACTCGCTGGGCATGTGGTCACCCTAATAACAATTAAAAAATATTAATATCTAAGATAATTTTTAATCTCTAATTAAATTATAATTTATGAAACTAGAAAGTTTTATTCGTGTTAAATATCATTAATTCTAGCGCAATACTAAAATTATCTCTATATTTCGTATTTGAACAAATCATTGGATAATAATACAGCTTTTATCAGAAGTTGTGTTGAGAGCAATTCATGCATTATAAACATTATATTTTACTTTAAATAATAAAAATTTAATTATCTATATCATCAAAAAATTGATGTTTACTTGAATTTAGACAAGTATATTTCGGTAGTAAATCCTCTCTTAATTTATATCATTTTAAGCCTTAAGTAGTGAATAATTTTATTAATAGCGATAAACAAGGTTCGAGCTTTTCAGGCTCAGTGGCGAGACTGAGCCTAGGCTCGAGTCTGAGCCTTGAGCCTGACATTAAATAAAGTTTTTAGTGAATAAAGTTAGTAGTTATAAGCGTGCACTAAATCGATGAAATTGTTTCTATGAAAAATGTTTGCAAAATCCAAGTTAACCCAGTCTTTGAGCTTTATTTTCTGATATCTGTACCTGTTTTTGTTCCATCTATTATTAAGTGAATTCATTTTTCATAGCAAAAAGTTTATTTCATCGAAAATTAAATAAAATTTCTGAGCTGGAGACTGGAGAGCATGCCTTTAAAAATGGAGACTCCAGCCCTAAACTGGAGATCTGGCAACACTATTAAACACAAAATTATTACGAAAACTATGTTTTGAATTCTATTAAGGAAAACAATGGCAACAATGAATGCAATGAAACTCAAGAAGTCTTTCAAATGAGTTCTTCGTCAGGCTTACAGTCAGTTAAGTGAAACCGAGAATTAGACGTCAAAATAGGTAATCATTCTTTCAATGATTTCTCAAATCTATTGAAACGTTTTCATGCATTGAAACAAATGTATAAAATACCAGAAACAGATGAAACACTCGAAATCAATGCAATTAAGACTCCTATCAGTTATTCTGCGATCGCTTCCCATTTGATTCATAAGTCATAAACAGGTAAACTATGATTAGCATTGAAACAGATAAAGTATTTTTGATATTTTCAAAAAATTAACCTAAAAGTTGTTACTTCGCCAACTCCTTAGTAATCCTCTGGAGTCTATTTAACTTATTAAACATTACTTTTACTATCAGTTGATTGTATGCACTTATTATTACTGTATAAGAGATCTAATTTTATTTAAACAAATATAGTGAATAACCTGTAAATATTGATAATATTAATGAAGTTAAAAATTGAACTGATTTGCAACTAATCAGTTAATTAAATCATGTTATTAATAGTTAACCATTTTTTATTAGCAGTATTTCAAGTTTTGTTTTAACTCTCTTTAAAGTTAATAATAAGAGCTTAACATAAAATTAGGTTTTTTTCAAATGATAATTAAAATTTAGAACTTTTTTATTAAAAGATTACTTTATTTTTAGTTTATTGACAATTTTTGAGAAAATATTTTTTGGTCAATTTTAGTTATAATCCGCATTTTAGAGGGTTTACAAAAATTGAAGGAAAGACTAATTTTTAATTAAATAGCTAAACAATGTTTAGCAGCTATTATTCATTTTAAATTATGATAATAATGAAATGTAAATTATATAAAAAATATAAATCTATATAAAATTATTTTCTTTATATTAATCCGTATTGACTTGAAAATAGATATTTTTATCAAAAAACTATTTAAAATCTTTTGATCAATGAGTTGCCACCGATAAGACCTGATCCATAAAGACCGGCGCCATTAAGACCTGAGCCGTAAATACTTCCGTAACCTCCGAGTCCACCAATATGTTGGACACCGGATCCGTAAAGACCAGCGCCATATAGTCCACTTCCGATGGTTCTTACGCCACCGATTCCAAGACCTGATCCATAGACTCCACCGATTCCAAGACCGGATCCATAGACTCCACCGACGTTTCGAATACCACCGATTCCAAGACCTGATCCATAGAGTCCAAGTCCAGATCCATAGACTCCACCGATGTTTCGAATACCACCGATTCCAAGACCTGATCCATAGACTCCACCGATTCCAAGACCGGATCCATAGACTCCACCGATGTTTCGAATACCACCGATTCCAAGACCTGATCCATAGAGTCCAAGTCCAGATCCATAGACTCCACCGATGTTTTTGATACCACCAATTCCGAGACCAGCGACTCCAAGACCGACGGGTCGGACACCACCGATTCCAAGACCAGCGACTCCAAGACCAGCGACTCCTCCGACTAAACCACCATTTTGTCCAATGACACCACTGGCAAGACCGGTAAGTCGTGCGCCTTCACCTTGAGTTATGAGAGTGTGTGCCTGTTCTACCACTGGGTTTATCTCTTGTGACAGTTGTCTGTATGGTTGGATAGTTTCGTGCACTTCTTGTATGACTGGTTTGTTAACTGAGTGGATAACTCTCTGGGGTTCATCTTCTGATGAGGTGACCTGCACTTCACCGGGTTCTCCTGTTAGGGTTTAGTGAATAAAAATGGGTTTAGTTAATAAAAATGGGTTTAGTTAATAAAAATGGGTTTAGTGAATAAAAATGGGTTTATATTTCAATTTCTCTCAATATATGTCATACACTATTCAATACTTCATTACCTGGAGTGTGATGTTGAGAAACAATCAATGGACTGGACTTGGAGTGGAAGTTGAGATGCACTGGTTGTTCACTGGGGGGCACATCAACGACTTGGGGTACGATTGGTTCACCGGTGTTGGGAACAGCTCTGTAGTCAACAGTTCGGGCCAATGTGGTGACGGCCGCGTTCACGGCATGACCGGCGGAAGCGGGGATACCAGTTGGGACTCCCAAAAGACCAACTCCTCCAAGACCTACTTGATTAAGCCCAAGACCAAGTCCTCTAATACCAACTCCTCTAAGACCAACTGCACCAATACCTTGATTTGCGAGCAAAGCGCCACTTCCGTATCCGTGAGCTCCCAAACCTATGACACGACTATTTAAGCCACCGATGCCCCCAATAATACCAGATCCGATACCTAAGCCTCCAACTCGGGCTACACCCAAACCGTTCAAACCGAGACCAGCGGTTCCCAATAGAGATCCACCGTAAAGGGCTGAGCTCTTGTAGCTGTAAATCAGGAAATGTTATATTAATGCTCTCCTCTGTCGTTATTGAACTTATTTTGCACTTACACTGGAACACCACCCAAAGCATATGAGGAAAGTCCCGCATTGCCGGCTCCGTATAAACCTGATCCATATCCGCTGTAATAACTTTTTCCGTAGCCAATGGATTGGCAGTTAACAGCGCTTACGGCCAGAGCGAAAAGTAATGCCTGTTTGAAATCAAAATTTTAGTTCAAAAGCATTTAATGCATTCAAAGCAAAAGTTATCAAACATTTAATTTAAAATTTTAAACAATTTATAGCTAATATGAAATTTAGTAAAACAGTTCAATTTTTCAGGATTTAAAAACAGAAATATGAAAGAAAAGCGTTTAAAAGTATTTCAATTATAAGTTCATACCTTTACAAACATTTTGTGTGACTTAAATTTCACTATATTTGCAGTTTTTCACTTTCAATATAAGTATTCAAATGAAACTTTATATTAACTGTAAATATAACTGTAACTTCTTTATATAGTCGGTTCGGGTGGTTCGGGAACCTTGAGATATACCAAATTTTAAATTGTGAAATGAATATAAAGGTATATTAAAAATTGACTTAAAAAGAGAGAGTGATTTGGTATTTATGAGATATTATATTACATAATCTGCAAAATAATTGTCTGATTTATAGGAAGATATGAATTATTTATTAGCCATGAAATTGTATAAAATAAAAACGTATTTTAAAATAAATCTTATTTTTAGATCACTTTTTCTAACACTAAATACTGTTAATTAATTGAGTAATGAAATTAATTCACTATCGCAGATGTTCATCAGTAGCCTTCAGACATATAGTGAGCCGTTCAGACTTTAAGGTCACCGTTCAATTTGATTTCCGGTTCCATATTTTCAGTCGTTAGGCAATTATTTTTTCGATCAAAAATAGTTAATTTTTTTAATGAAAGGCTGGCTGTTGTTGAAAATGTTCAAAGTTTTCATAAATAACTCTATCTTTCAAAGGCTTAAATATATATTTCATTAAGAATTTGTTTTATTTGCTCAAAAATAAAAAAAATTTTTATAATTTATCTTTCATTTTATTATTAACAGAAGTGATTAATTTTCTATTTTTAAATGATAGAAAAAATTATTAATCACATCACATATCAAAAAAATAAAATACCTGTAATATAAAGACAACTTATCATCGAAGTTCTTAACAAAAATTTTTATATTACTGTAAGGACATTGAGTGCTATATCATTAGGTATTTTCGAAATGCCTTCGGCTAAACATATAATAAGATACGAGATCTATAGATATTATTTGCTTCACTTCCATATCATTTTTATACTAAATAAGAAGAAAATGTTTTTCATGGTTGAGCCTGATTAATATTTATTGCATAATAAATAAATGTACCTTAAAATGCGGTAGCAACAGTCATTTGGTAGACATTTATCATTGAACTCAAGGTGTTTTTTTAATATAAAGATTGTTAAAAAAAACATTTTTATTTCGCAAAATTTTGCGGTGTTTTTTTACAAATAATAATGCAGGATATGTACAGTTACAGTTCTTTTCACCCAAAAATACGAGAGTAAAATATACACTTTTCTGCTTAGTTTTTATTTTAATAGACTTTAATTAATATAATGTTTGAAAGATATGAAAAATGAGTATACGAGTGACTCTCCTC
>JAQGCH010003216.1:0-11016 GCA_034699485.1 Nanhermannia elegantula
TGTTAATATAAAAAACGCTTTAATATTGTACACAGCAATGCGCTGTTAAATAATACTGTAAAATAAGGATTTAAAACGCAATACCTATGCATGAAAATAGTGTAAAATTGAAGTAATTCATGGCTAAGTATCGCTTCTATGGGAAAGTCATTATAACAATGCATCTCCAGGAAAAACTTGTTGAACATTTACTTGAGACAAAATACTATTATTTACTATCAATGTCACTATTCTTTATCTCTTAATACCTGTGTATTATTTAAAAAACTTTTCTTTTAAGAAAAACATTTTTAAAGACTTTATAAAAGTTTTACTTTTGAAATACACTTAAACGCAATGATTTAATTTAAAGTAAAATTGATAGAAACGCTCAGTATCTCAATCATAATATGTCATAACTAATTGCATGACACCCTAAAAAGCTTAATATTAGTATAAATACTGGTATATACTGGTTCTCAATCATAAATTTATAGAATTTATATGATCTAGAGAAATAACTTTTATATTAAAGATATTTACAATCCTATGAATGTTGGATAATATCCTTCAGTTAACCAACTGTTATGTAGTATTAAATAAAACACTTGAGACTTAACACTAGTGAGAAAATACTAATAAAAACAGATTTATCTTTAACAACAAGCTCTCAACCTTGTCGTCCTTGAATTTTATTACTATATAAGCAGTTTCTAATTTAAAGTACTGTTCGAGAAAAAAACGAAATTTAGATTTAAATTTAATACTTATTTCCTGGTATTGTTATGTAACTCAACGCCTTATTTACAACATATTGCATCAGTTCGTTAAAGAGGAAGCAGCCAATTATGGGCTTAGTTTGCTATACCATTCAACTAACCAAAAATATTGGGCACAAACTGATACAACAAACTTTATCATTTGATAATTATTTTCAATTTGTGTAATAGAGTTGAATTGCAATCTAATGAAATCACTTTATTATGAAATCATTTGTTTAAAAATTTAAGCAATCAGTCAATGCTTGTATTTTTGATCAAAATAATTGCCAAATAATTGCTTATTCCTGTATTTTATTAATGAGTTTTTATTAAATCTATGCCTTAATCTGTTGATAAAGTTTAATAACTTTTTTGTAGATTTATTTGATAACTCATTTTTGTTAATCCAAAAGTGTTCGCATTTATTTAGTTTATTTAAAAACTAAAAATATTAACCTGTTTAAGCCATTAAGAATTAAGGTAAGAGTTTTTGCACACATACGGCTCAACCAATGCTTCTCTAATGAGTGCTAAAACTTTAAAATTACTTTAAAGTAAAAATAATTTTACACTTAAGTCTGCGTCTCTTTATACCACTATCAAAAGTGCATTGACTTGTCGTAATTTTTATTTTTTATAGTATTTAAATATATATTTTGAGACTGTATTACCATAAAATTAATATTATTTTATCTTTGTGTTCATTCAATATGAAAAGTTATATTAGGCAATGGACAAAGTTTATTGAATTGTGAATTGTATGCCATCCCATCACGATTTGTATTGAAAACGTTTCTATACAGGTATATAAGATTGTTAATCATTAGTTTTTTTAAATATACGCTTGCTATCTCTGTCTATAGTTATTAAATTGTTTCTTATCAACTAAAACAAAGTTTATATAATTAAAATTCGGTAAATTCTAAAAATTATTTACAATAGAAGAAAAATGCATTGAAAATTTGTGGAAAGAATAAAGCAAAATGACTTTTTGCGTGACTTAAGAACATTTTAAGCAAATAAAATTGTGAGCTAATCACGAGTCAATCCCGAACATACACTATTATGTGTTCTTATTTCATATCTACTTGTATTCTATTATGTGATTGTAAACTGTGAACAACAACTTTTGGTTTAGCCCTAACTCAAGGCAATAATACTGAATATTTAATTTTATTAGATTATTATGAATGCTTTTATTGCTAAAATTATTTGCCTTGACTTATATTTTATAACAATTAGTATTAAATTATTATAGTACTAGTAGTTCACTAATACAATATTTTTTTGGGCAAAAAGTCAAACAATCAAAAAGCGGAGAATAAAGATTTTAAGTATTTTGCATTCAATTTTGTCGACCGGAACGTATTTTTATTTCAACAAATCTGACTCTTCTGATCGCTAAACATAAACAGAGAAGTAGTAGTGCATTGAAAAAAGCTGCATAACATTTGTGCGGAATCCTTAACCTCCAACAGAGTAAATTATAAGTGAATCTCTAGGCTGGCTGTTGTTGACTGACAAAACTGGTTTTCCTCGACGGTGAAGTTCAACTTGTTTCACTTGATCGCATTTCGCCATTATCTCATCTCAGCATTAATTCGTTATCTCTGGTTTCAAACCTGAAGTCTAACTGCTTTTTTTGAGGTGGATCGCCAGATACTGAGTTTTGAAACATATTGCAATTTTAAAATAAATGCTATTTTCTCATAAAGATTTCGGTGTGTATGACAAGTGATCCAATTTATTTAATTACATTCATGTCTTTTTTCATTATCGATTTTTAAAAATCACCAAAAATTGACGACAAGAATGTATCGATAAAAATAAATTGTCAATAATAATAATAAGTTATCAAAATATCTTGTTTTTTACTTTTTATAATTATTTAAAAGTTTTATTGAATATTTAATGTTTTTTCAGATATACAAACATGAACTTTACCTGAATTCGAGAAATATTTATGGGAAATTATATAATCATCAAATGATATTGTGATGAAATGATTATTTTACGTCAAAATTGGATAATAAATTATTGATTAATTTTTTTGGATAACTGCGAATTTTTTTCTCATGTAAATATGATGTTTATTATAAAATCATCATTAATTGTGATATTATTACTGCTACATTACGCTTATTGTGATAAACCTGATATATGTCTTGGAAGTCCTATAACTGCTATTGAAAAAGTTATATTTCTTGATGATATTGAACGCTATTTTGTTAGTAGTGGTAAATATTATTGGTTTGTCAATGAGACCAGTGATTTGCCAATAAGTAGTAATGTTAAAGAACTGCCGTTTGGATTTATACCTGACGCTGCTCTTATTAAGGATACGCGACTTTGCTATAATGGTCAATATGTTTTGTTACTTATTCAAGTGAGTACTCATGTCATATTAATTAGTTTTAATTATTTATTCTGTGCAGATAAATAAAAATCAGTTTGAATTAAATTTTAAAACTATCGATCATTTTTTATGCCACGTGAGACATGAAAATATATTATTAGAAATCTCTATTTAATATTATTATTTTTAAATTCTTAGAATTTCAAACAAAATAAAATTATATTTTCTTACCATAACAAATAGTTTTCTACTTAAAAAAAAGTCTGATTTGTAGTCTTTGAGGTCTTAGTATTTAAGAAAATATTATGCAAATCTGGAGTTAATAATTTGCAGATAATTTCTAGTTTTAAATTATAAATATTCAAAACACTCATTATTTAGAATTGCTATAATGTAAAAAAATTCAACTGCAAAAAATTATAGAAATTATTACAAATTTCAATTGAAAAACTACTGGTTTAAGAGATACTGTATTTGATCTGTCAGTACTTTTAAATCCTTTCCTTCTGTCACTTTTGTTATTAAAGGATTTGAATAATTTGTCTCTAATTATCATTAGGAACACTTTTTTACCTTTAGTACAGGGATTATTCAAATGTTACAAATAAAAGATTTGTATAATGTACATTTTAAAATATTCATAAAAATACAAGTTATGTACAGTCACGGAAAAATAGCTTGCAATTAAACTTATTATTTATTTTGATAAGACTCCTTATCCTTTTGCTATTCAACTGTAAATACTCATAATTTTGAATCATTAATGATTAAAAAGTAAATTTTCTGGGCTTTATCACTAAAATTTTTAATCTTTTTTCACAAAAACTAATAAAGATAAGTCTTATCAAAATGAAGTTCAATTGCAAGCTTTAATTGACTGTACACTACATGTAATGTATACAGTATTTAATGTTATACTGTAGTCTGACTCAAGCTAATCAAATTGAAGCTAACCTTAAGCCGTATGAATAAGTATTAATGACTTAATTGAACAAATATTTTTCATGAATAATAAATTAGTTATTTATCATCATTGAAACTGTTTTTCTATTATTCAGTAGAAAAGAATGTAATTAAGGTCATAAGAGAGATTCATTTTATAGGAATGCCTATTATTTTGTTTATCTGTTTAACAAATTATTTTGTTTGTTACAACTTTAGAAAAAACACATAAAAGGAAGTAATGAAGAAGAGTGGCTAACAATGAATTATAATATTCAAGATTGGGGTGAAAACGGAACCGACTCTGGTTCTTGGAGTGAGCCATTAAGGATTGCCCACTGCAGTATTGATTCAAAGGTGTGCACCACTTCTGATAACTATTTTGCAACTATGAATTTCGATTTTAAAAGAGGTCTCGACGCAGCTTTTGGGGTTATCGGTGCCAACGCTTATTTCATTCAAGGTTAGTGTGCACTCAGTCTTAACATTTTAAATGAGAATATTTGAGAACTTTGACCATAAAATCGACCGTAAAATTTATTTTAAAGCTCATAATCATTATGACTGAAGGTTAGACCAGAACAGAACCAATTCCTGGTAGGATTTAAAATAAGTGCATTCAATACTTCAACACTTTATAACCGGTTACTTGAGAGCTGACCATAACTTAGACTTAAAAAGACATTAAATAGAAAAAGAATAATAAAGTATTTCTCAAATATATTATAACTGTTGAGAAAACTGAAAACTGTTTCGTTGAAAGGAGAATAACGGTCTCCTATTTTGGATTAAGTTTTAGTTGAAAATAAATGTTAAATTTTGTTACTTTTCAGGTTCTTTTATTTATAACGTCACTTATAAGAACCAATGTGTAAGTAAGCCTTATACAGAAGTGATTGCACAACAGCCACAATCATTACCAACAACAGTAACTGCAGGATCTATTAGTGATAGCAAAATAACACTATTTGATGGCGAGTTTTATATTCAATTGTCGGATGGGATCCGGGCTCAAGACTTATCCAAATGGTCTCAGGCGCCAAATAATTTTTTTACAGAGTGTTCACCATTGATAACTACATTAGGGACTATTTTTCATGACATATTTCATGACACAAAGAGCCGTTCAGTTTCAGGAACAGTGGTCACAGTTATTGTAATATTGTGTTTGTTAATAATAGTTGCAGTTTGTCTTGTCTTCGTTTGGTTAAGCCTTAAGAAGAAGACTATGAGAATAACAAACGTCGAGAATGCGGACGAGACAAGTGATTCCCCATTACATGAGGAACACCTGCTTAAAAATGACTCACAGAAAGAGGTGATTAAAGATAATAAAGGCTCGAATCAAGTAAGAATACCTCTGCAAACAAGTTGTTAATTGTGGTGACATTTCTATTAATTCTTTTCTAATTTTCAAGATCTAAAGCACTAACAATAAGAACACTGAACAATCACTGTTATGCACAGTTAATGCAGTTACTGTACATCTTATGCACTAATTGCTACAGAAAATTTATTTGTGATCTATTATCAAGAGTACCATTAAGTAATTTACATATTATCTCATACTTTTTACTTATGTGTATATTTCCTTTTAAGTGCATATTTATTATGTTTAAGTTTTTATGTTGAATATTATATTATAAAACTTATAATAAATAACCTATAATTAAATGTTTATTTTAAAAATTAATTTGAAAATAATGTGCACTTTTCTACAAATTATGTGGTTTTAAATGAATTGTTTTGATATTATCTCAGCATTTAAGTGACTAATTATATCAAAATAGTTGTTAAATATCATTAAGTAGATCGATATCAATAGTTGTTACATATGAGATATGATTAGAATCATAGCTTCACTTTTTAAATTTTTTTGTAGTCTTTTATATAAATTTGTAAATAAATATGTTTTATAGAGCACTACTCAATGCCATTTTAATGAAACAGTAAAAATAAGTGAAGTAAAAAAACTATTTTTATTCTTGATGTGAAATATGAAATGAATACGTGAAATCACATTATAATTATCTCTTTCATGAAAAATGAGTTTTGAATTTAAATTAAACGTGAATTAAATGCAATTTGTCCAAAGACAACTATAAGTTTTATATAAAATAAAACCTTTGCAACTTTTCTCTCTAAATGAAAGTCTTACTGATCTGAAGATGAGATAATCTTATATGTGTTATAGGTATTATAGAATTATACATTATATTATGGAAATAGTTAAATATAATCGAATTGCTGTACAAAAATAATATAATCAAATTATATAATTGAATAAATTAAAGCAATTTTCTGTCAATTATTAAAAATGTGTCTTATAGAAAAGGGTTCATATTTTAATAAGTCCATAAATTTATTTGTTCTAATTATATTAACTATTATTAATTATTTGATAGAATAACAAACATATAGAGAAATGTTTAGAGAAAGAGTCCTTCAGATTCATTAAAGTTTAATTTGTGAGAATATACATATAATTTCTTTAATTAAAACTAATTTGAGGCTTACTTTCAACAAAAGTCTAATAAAATACAACGCTTAAGAAATATTTATTTAAGATTTCATTTGAGAAAAAACCATTTATTGCGTTTCAAAGTTGAGAAAGTTGTAGTTTGGCAGGTTTAGTATAAACTCACTCCAAGAATAGATAAACCGCTGGCTTTTCCACGTAACTATTTTTAATGAATAATTTATAATAATTTTACTACTTTTTGAGCATAAAAGTAAAAATAATTTGTTAAATAAATTATGTTTTTAAATAAATTGAAAGCTAAAGTTCACTACAAAAAGTACATCTAAACTAAAGACATTAAAAGCTTATTAAAACTATGCAGAGAACTAATATTCCTTATTAAAAAAATAAGTATTAAATATGGATTATTATTTTTTAGTCTATTCAATAATATTTTATTTTAATCATTAGCTATTTTATCTATTTTGCGATTTTTAAATTTTGGTAAATTTGAATATTTATGACATCAAATGTTTAAGAAAATGATTATAATACAAGTTTGATAGACAATGAATATTGAGTATAACCTGATAAAAACCCTTATGAATTGTTTGATAGTTGACTATATATGGAAAAAGTTGTATAATCAACATATTTTGAATTTCTTGAACTGTGAAATTATATGATGATAAGAATGACGACGTGGTAGACCTGATTCAAAATGTAAGGAAAATTCACTATTAATTTATTCAACATAAAGAAAAATCTCAACATCAATATAAAATTGATTTTGTGCTCCTATTGGTCAATCAAAATTAAATTATACAGTAATATAATTTTTGAGACAAGTTTTCAAATTAATTTCTTCATAATCATAATCATTATAAGTTACTAATACTGTATGTACTGTAAAAGTACTGTTATTTTTCGAAACTTTAAAGTGGAAAGTTTTGTTCATTTGATAATTTAATCTCAAAAATTAAAGAAAATAATAAGAATGTCAGGTCATATGATTAAAATCGATGGAACAAATATTCACTATGAAAAAATTGGTGCCGGACCTAACATAGTGTTACTATTGCCCGGAGGAATCGGTATTTTATTAATTACTTTTCAATTAATAATTTTATTCCAATTACAAAGTTATCCATTTAATTGACTCACTGACTGATAGGCAGCAGTAGAACTGATTTTACGCCGCAATTAGAAGATGGTTTCGATTTATCCAATTTTACGCTAATTGCTTGGGATCCGCCCGGTTATGGATATAGTAGACCACCGGTTAGGTTCTATGATAAAGACGTATACTCAAGAGATGCTGTGATAGCAGCAAAATTAATGAAGGTATTTGTGTAACAGATTAATATCAATCATTTAGTCTTTACTTTTAGGGATAAGATATAGCGTAGGTTTGGTTGATGTGGAGCTTATAATTATGATTAGGCAACACTTTTATAAATTGAATACTTTTTGTTTAAGTGAATGTTTGAATAATTGGTGCTCGTGCTCGAAGAAAATGAAGTGCTCGGTGCTCACTTTTTGGGGGTGCTCGAACACCAATTATTCAAAATTAATAGGTTTAAAGGCTCTTTTAACGCAAAATTTGTTAATTTTATTTGAGCTCTAATTTTATTTTTATATTCATTTGCTAATTAATTATACTTATTAATAGAATACCATGAAAACATATTTTATATTATGAAATAAACATTCTTAATATTAGAAAAACATTATACTTGCTAAATAATATGGAAAAATGTGTAAATTTACTAAAACTTGGTGTTCGGTGCTCGTGCTCGGGGTCGGCAAAATCAGAGTGCTCTGTGCTCGTGCTCGCCACCGAGCACCAATGCTCGAGCACTTAACATCACTGATATAAATAAACACATATAATAAACACTTTGTTGAATATAAATATAGCATTTAAGGCCGAAGTGTGCTCTTTGGCACTACATAGTGGACTGCTTTTAGTATTGGGAATGTATGCATTTTTATATGGTTAGGTCAGGGTTTATAGTATTAGTTCTGGTTCTGAGTACTGTTATTAGTTATGAAACCTTTATACATAACTTATTAGAAATTATTATAACCTAATTAAGAACTTTAAATACTTCTAATTTTATAATATTATTATATTGAATGGAATTATAGCTGAACAACAATAATATATTAAATGTAAAGGTTACAATATTTACAATAATAAGTCAAATATAAGTATTATTACAATTAAGTAAATATATCTTAGCGTATATTTAATAATTAATCATAGTTTTTAATAACTAGGAATTGGGATTTAATTTTTACTCAATTATGGGATGGAGTGATGGCGGGAAAACAGCACTTCTAATGGCTATTAAATTTCAATCATGTATTAATAAAGCAGTTGTTTGGGGTGCAAATGCTTATTATACTCAAAAAGAGAAAAAAGCTTTGTCTTTGAGCAGAAATATTGAAGTATGGAATCCAAAAGTCCGCGAAGGCTTTCTAAATGTTTATGGCAATGAATTGCAGCAATTGTGGGAAAAGCATGTGGACCACTGTCACAGTTTAGATGATATTTGTAAAGATGATGTAAAGAAAATTCAATGCCCTGTTTTTGTATTGCATGGCGATAAAGATCCTTTGATAACATTAGAGCATCCAAACTATTTGGTCTGTCAAATACCAGATTCAAGATTATATAGATTTCCAAATGGATCTCATAATATACATCAGGAATTCGCTCAACTCTTTAACAAAATAGTTCAACAATTTCTTCTCGAATGAAAAATAGAATTATTATCATTTTATTTTAGTCCGAGGTATATTTGGAAAAAAAGAATGAACGAGTGTTTATATATTTTATTTAAAGTAAGGATCACTTCTCTGACTCAAAATAAGACATTTTATTGTAATGATAATTGAATAAAATAATAATAATAGAACAGTGATTATTATCTCATATAATTTTTTAGATTTATTTTAAATGTATTTATGCACCTGACCCAATACCCTACACATTACTTATTTCAAACTAAGTATTAAATTATGTAATCATTTTTGCATTGCATTTAAATCATATTTAAATATAGTCTTCTGATAACTTGAAAATGAGCTGTTTTTTCACTTGAGGGTTAATCTTAATACGATTTATTGCGGTGTAAATTTGATAAAATGATTACCTCACTAAATGTTTTAAAATTGTCTCCAAAATGTTTTTTATTTACCACTAACCCATCATTTGTTATGCTTCAGTAGACTTAAGACTAATGGCATATCAAATGTATTAAATTTTAACAGATTTTATTGCATAAAAAGAAGTCATTATATCTCTATTATGATATACTTTAAAAGTCTTTAATACTTGTTTGAAATACTTTGCAGTCTCTTTTACTGTAAGTATGAATAAATATAAGCTATATAGGAGTAAATCATTGCCATAATATGCAAGACTTTATTCTAGTGCAAAATGTACAATCGGCAAAACAAAGACCTTTATCCGGCATTCCGGAAAAGATGGGAAAGATAAGGGTTTGAGATATAATTTAGTTTTGTATTCAATAAACTATTAGTATATAAAATGATAAAAAACTTAAACATTAACCCATACAGTAAATAACTTATTAGTAATTGTTATCAAAAGAGCTACTGTCTGACTCACAATTATAAATGTTCCAAAGACCAATTTTTGCAACCCGACCCGAAGCCCGCAGACTTTAGGCCGACTCGCAGCCCGCTCACTTTTGACACAACCCGACCCGACCGGGCATGGCCCGCGGGTCAAAATCTAATAAGGTAAATTTTAAAAGCACTATATGTTTAATATAATTGAACAAAATATGTTATGATTTATTTGCTTTAGAACATATAATGAAATATCAAGATATAAATAACAATTATAAATGTGTTAAGTTATTATTTTTAGAGTTTGTAAAAGTAACATTTTTATAATATGGAAAAATATATAAAATTGAATATTAAAGATGCGTAAAGTAATTGAATAAATTAGTTTATACTTTAATAATAAAGTGATATTAACATGTTTAGAGATGAGCGTCGTTTATTTGTAAAAAAATCATTTAAACTCAAAGTTTCTTCATTTTTTATTGGTGAAGAAGGAACTGACATTATTCAAATAGCTATTAAAATATATAAGTTTTTTAAAATTTAACTTAAAGTTAATATCAATCAAAGCCATTCAATGAAGATTTTTATAAATAACAGAACTATATAGTTGTAATAAAAGATTAAACAATATAAACTTACTTTAAATATTTACAATTATTACTATTTTAATCTTTTAACTGAATTAAATCTATTTGCGGGTCGATGTGGGTATCTGCAGCACGCAGAGATATGACCCGACCCGACCCCGCAAACTTTATAAAAACTTGACCCGAACTCGACCCGATCCGCATTTAGGGCCCGCGGAACATCTATACTCACAATATTACTGCTAGTCAGAGATGCCCAATACCCCACCTTTAATGCGAGTTCTACTTTGAGATACAGGTTGACTCCCGTTATAAATACATTTT
>JAQGCH010003217.1:0-11006 GCA_034699485.1 Nanhermannia elegantula
AACAGTTTAATGAGAAAAATATAATTTTTTAAACTTTAGATAAAAAGCATGAACTCTACTGAAAGTGAAGAACAAAATAGTAATGGATCAAAAGTTTCTAATATAGTATTGATTTGTTCTTTATTAATAGTTTTGCTTATAATTATAGCAATCGTTTCAATTCTATGCTATTTTTTCAACAATAATATAAAGAATTTGAGTTTACATAAGAGTAAAGAAGAGAAACATATTACGCAAATTGAGAACTATTACGAACCGAATAGTTTGAATGTAATTTATGATACAATTGATTATAATGAAGTCAATACTAATGATGTTTATGATGATATCAAACCAGTTAATTATTATATTGAAATACAATGAAATTTACTTTTGATTCTCGAACAAATTTCTGATTTTGAAATAGTTTAGTAAACTTTTTATTAACTTTTTAATAATAAAAATTTTTCTTAAAAGTTTATGTTTTATAATAAAGAGATGGCATTGTATTCACTGTTGAAACCATTGAGAACTTGCAATCAAACTGCAGTCAAAGTGTGTAAAAACATAAACACAAACACAAACACGTGTTTATTAAATATATGTTTGTATTAAATATGTTTAATAGTATATGAGATGTAATTAATAATTAAATTCATTTTAAATATAATTCTTATTGTAATTTAAAGTTTAAATTCAAGTAATTATTAAATTATTGTTAAAATAAAGTGTTGTTATTGTAAAAGTGTGTGAAACAAAAGTCAATCAAAAATACATAAATTTGAAACTCATTTACAATTAATTCAATTTAATAATAACTCTTTCAATATATTTGTTAACAATTTGTGTGAATTATTATTGAGTTTTTGTGTAAATTAAAGACATTTTAATGTTTGAATGCTTTTCAAAACAGTGGAAACGATTGATATTTAATAAAACAGAAAATATTAAGAATAAGCGATTCGTTTGGTTTTGAATACGTTCACACATTTGATGGTTTAAATGCATTCCTCAAGACTATAGTTATGTCTTTCAAGTGCAACATATTCTCATATTTTTTGGACTAAATTATATTCTAAACAGTTCTCAAAAATAGTTTAATTTTATTAATAAACAAGAGTTTAACTGTTTTATTCATATAAAAGTTTTTCAAATAATAGCAAAAAATGTTTTAATAAGAGAATTCATATTTTATTATTAATTGGCATATAATAGGTATTCAATAATTTTATTTTTCTTTTATTTTACTCTTATTTTTATAATCTATTTATACATTCGTTTCGGGAATTACACAAAAAAATTATTTCGATTTAATTATTCTATAAATTTGAACAAATAAACAAAAATTTTTAAAATATTATTACAATTAATGTGCGTTATAGTGAAAACATATGGGTATTCATAGTACTTAGTATTGAACCGTTTTTAGACCACTACCCCATCCCTCTAAGCATTTGCACACTTTTATATCCATTGTTAAGCATATATACGTAGAGTACCAGAGTTTGTATGCTTGTGCTGAACCCCTGAACCCCTCCCTCATGAATGAATACTATGTGTAAACCCCCTTATAGTAAAGGATTTGCGTCCCTACCGTTTTGCTATAACGGGATATATTTAATTCTAAAGAAAACTAATAAAAAGTAAAAAAATGTTCACTTAAGAAGAGCTTTTATTACGTGAAAATTTTTCACTATTGATATTTATATTAATGTGTATGAAATGAATGTTTAAGAAAACGTTCTCAAATATATTTATATAAAAAATGTTATAAACAATGAATAGTTTTTAATTAACTTGAATCCAAAGTTTTTAAGTTTTATCAAAATCTAATTCCTGATTAGTTATAATAACCGGTAAATTAATGTGCAAATCAAGAGATCCCGGAATATCAAGTGTTACCGTTATTTCATGATTTACATCAATAATAGGGCACTGCATATACAGAACCGGCAAATCATTAGGCATCGTCAATACTAAGCACTCATTACTACTCATTCCCGGATTGATTGTTGAACTCATACATGTAATAATATTTTTCTTCTCATATCTCGTTCTTCCATTGGCTTTAAAAGTAAGTTTCTCTTTAAGTATTGCTCTCAATTGAATTCTTTTATTACTTCTGTTAACAGTTTCGCAATTTATTGACGCAGAACTTCCTATAATTATTGAAATAATTTTTGTTAATTTACAACTCATTAAATCTCTTGTTTGAAGCATTGAAATGCTGACCAATCTTTAGTCCTCTATGAGCTATACTTGTCTTCAACTGAACGAATTCTCGATAACAACAAAAGCCTATTGTTTTCTCATCGCTATAAGCAACCGGAGTCTATAATCAATAGTAATTCTATTTATTAAATAATGTTCATTAAGATTAAATTCAGTTTTAATCATACACTTAGTTGTTCTGCTGATATAAATGCTGGAAATATTATTTTTATGGGCGCTTTTGCTCTGCGGTTAACTGATAGTAATCCTGGTTTATGAATCTCTCCTTCAATAAAATACCGAATATTACCGTATTTTGCTTCAAACGAACTCGCGATACCACTAAAATATATCAATTATTTGTTTAATATGATTAAAGATTACAAATAATCAGATAATCAGTTAAAATAATACTTTACCTCAATGGCAATTGAAAACTGAATGGTATATTATGTTTACCACTTCTAATAATTTTTTCTTTCGTTTCTTCCGCTGTTTTGATTAATTTCACAAATTATAAGAATTTAAATATTTGTAACTATTAAATAAGTAAAACTCTTTTTGTTATTTGAATGCTAATAAAAGTTAGTACAACACAAAGCAATCTAATGAGTGCTTACCTTGAGCTGGAAATTGACTGACATTAATGTATTTATGAGAACCACTATATCTGACCGATTCTTCTCTCTTTTCATCACCAGTTCCTTTCGTTTCTGTTTCATGCCATTCAGTCTCTGCAGAACCAAATAATTTAATTTCCAACTGATTTAAATCCAATTCTCCATTTAAAGTAATACAACAATTTCCTGTCACATAATCTTCGGGACCATAAACTGCGTAGTCTTTATCCAAAACTATCGCAAAGTTTTGTAATTGAGTTCTTCCCATTTCGAGAACTAAAACTAATCCATTTGTGAGAAATATTTGAAAGTTTTAATATTATTATAATTGTTGATAAACTGTTTTGATCCCACTTTTATTAAAAATAATTTACTGTAAACAGCAGACAAAGTCATACGTATGAATGGTATGAATGAGTTGGGTTGCTATTTTTGTTTAATGCGTTTTGTTTTGGTTTTGTGAAGGACATGGTTATGCTGTCCTTGTTTTTATGTGCAAAAGCTGTTTATATTTATTTCAAATTAAAGACGACATAAGAATTCTGCCTTCTATTGAGATATTTATTTTAATTAAAAAAACAAATAAAATTCACACAGAATTGAGTATTTTAGCGCCAAATTTGAATTTAATTTAGAAAAATATATTTTAAAACTTTTAAATTAGTGTTTTTTACAGTAAAATATTGAACTCATAATTGGTTTTTTATGTTTTTACCGGAAGTTATATATCAAATCATTTTAATATTGTAGTTATAGACATCAATAACCGATAACAGATCGAAAGGAAATAATTATTCCGAAAAAAATAATTTGTTTAAATAACTGTGAAGTTATATTCTTTTAGTCCAATACATCAGTGAAATAATAAATTCGTAGAATCTTATCATTTATTTACATATTTATTGCATACTTATCTGTTCTCAAAACTAATTTGAATCTAATTATAGCTTAATTTCTAAATATTTTAGAGAATATAAAGTCTATAATAAAATACGTGTAAAACCTGAATGTGTTTGTCTCTAATTTTTATTTGATATGATGCACGCGTTTTCGATAATGTAAAACATACTTTAATATTCACTGTATTTACACATAGTATTAAGATTTATAAAAAGCGATAATAAGAAACAAAAAAACTGACTTTTCAAGTATGAGAAAAAATGTTTGAACTCATTTTTTCAATGAGAAGTTCTATATAAAAAAGTTAATAAATTTATTTCAAGGTTTGAATATAAAAAGCCATTTTAGTGAAAGCTTTTAAATCTTGTAAATTATTTGCATTAAATTGACTTATGTTTTAACTACAATTTACAGTAAAGCGAAATTGCAGTACTGGTACTTATTCTTAAATAGAGTTAACTGGTATATACTGTACATTACTCTAATAATATACTATTTAACAAGGCTCTCATCTTACAGTATTCGTTAGATAATTGAGTAAAATGAGACAATTTCTTGCAAATAATAAGTTTTCGATAATAACTTAATACATTTTGACCCAATTTTATGAACAGCTTTATAGCAAAATTCCATTTTAGCAAAGGATTTTTAAAGCACCAGCAGCTCCTATGTAATGTTAAACTGGTCGCATTTTAGCAAATAGATTTCGATGCACCGACGGGCTGCTAATATCGGGATCAGACTGTAATGCAAAATATTAAATGAAATTCTCGTAAGCATTTCCATATAGTATAGCATAAACCCTTTGCATATCGTTTCACTCATTCAAATAAATATAAACGAATTCTCTACAGTTTATAACTGAATTAACTATCTATTGAATGGGATCGAGTCATATGCATAACAATTGAAAATATATAGAAAATTATAGACACTTAAAAGCTCCGATTTTTTTAATCTTTGGATTTAGAAATTTATTCACTTGATCTAAAATATAAATTTTATTTTGATGGTCTTTTTTATAAGGCATGTATAACAACCATAAATTCCTACATTAAAGCAAACAGATTATAGTTAAATCAGTTAAATTGAAAACTTACTTAAACTGAAGAATTGGCTAAAACTTTACAATTTTTTAACTTTTTAACTTGTGTTTAATGTTATAGTGAAACACCGTTATAGTAAAGGCATTGACCGGTTCTCACCGCTTCACTATGAAAGGGATAAACTGTATATTGAAGTTAATTATTATTTACTAAATTATAAAATCATTAAATTGTTGCTTAATTTTTGAAAACTCATTAAAATAAATATATATCTTTTACTGCTGTAGTTGTAATGCAGATAATGATACTTTCAAATTATATCTTTATCAAAAAACTTCATTAAAGAGGTGAACAAGTACTTTGTTTTTCAGAAATTACTCAAGAAATAAAAGATTCTAATAATTAAGCGGACAATTCTCTGTTAAATACTACAGTATATAATAAATATTCAATGGCATAAACTCGTTCAGGACTAAAAAAAAATATTTGGTTAGTAGTACTCAATTACCCAAATGTCTTCATACTGCACAACAGTATAATTATGATGTTCTGTACAATTACTTAGGAAATGATTATTAGATATGAAAAGTAACATTTTATAGATAAAAATATTTTTAACCTTTTATAAAAAAAAAGTTTAGTAAATCACATTTGAGTTGCTATGAATTTACTGAAGCATATAATGGCTTAAGTCAATGTCAATCACTTTAAATTGTTTTGAACTTATTTAAGTCATGATTTTTTCATAAACGTTTCTTTATTTAAATTTCAAAAAAGTTTTCAACTTTTTGATATAATTTTCTGCTCAAATATAGTCACAAAATCACTTTTTTTATCAAATAATTCAATAAAATATATAATGATATAAACTTCTAAAATTGAAAAACTTTTGAACTTTATTTGAGATTTTTTTACTTTAGAAAGAAAAAATTCATTGAATTATTTTCCAAATAAACTTTCTATAATCCGATGATAGAAAACAAGAATTTATGAATATTTATAAAAAGATTTATTAACATTTTGACAATAAATAAAAATAATAAATAATGAAAGTTAGAAAAATATTTCTCATTGAATATATTAAAATACCCTAAAATACTAGTGAATAATAATAGAGTTTAAAACTCATTTAAATTCCTGATCACTTTAGTGAAACCTCAAATCCCTTTTTAGTTTCAATATTTTTTTGATAAAAAATATGGAAATAATTAAAAATGAAAGTATGTCATGAATTTGATTATAATGAATATTCATATGATTAGAATGAGAGTTCATTGACATCCATCCCGTATTGTTTATGATGATATGTCATGATATCTTAATTTTCATGACAGGAATACTAATTGAATTTGAGTCATTAATTTAAAAGCTATTAATTGTATTTAAAGTATCAAATTTTCTGATGACACACCTTTTGAAGAGCACTTTCACGCACATAACAAAACACTTGTTAATTGTTAATCACAGCTCGTATTTTAAAAATATAAATTCATCAAATTTTTTGAACTATAAGCACACATATTATTAAAATGAAATTATCATTCAATTCTTGACATGGCTGACCACAAATCAGTCGCCTGATGGCCGGACATTGTGCGGAAGTTATATAAACCAGGACTCGATGAAATTGTTGTGGTCACGGATTCGTGATCTTTATGATTGGTGTCACCAAATAGTGTTTGTGAACAACAATATGGACGTTTGTAGATTAATAAACAGGCGCAACACGAACCTAATATTGTTAACTATTTGAATAAAATGAGAAATTATTTTAATTTTAACATTTGGTCCAAATTGAGAGTTAATTAATCAGACTTTTGAATTCTGATTACAAAAATAGATTATTATATACTATTATCTAAAAATGAATTAAAAGGATTTAATCTTAAGTTAAGTAATTATGTTAAAAAGTTTGGTATTCTTCTTGTTATGTATTCTTTACGAATATTTTAAGAATAATTTTATAAATAAAACCAATTGTTTGCGTTAACTCTTTTGTTGAGTGAGGAAAATGTTATTCTAATGAATATCTATGACAATGATTAATTACCTGAAGAGTCACAATAGTGACGAGCCCTGCCATCAGTGTAGTTCTTGAGGTGCAGAACATTGACATATTATCAATATCTGTGAAATTAAAAGAAATTTTATTTGAATTATTAAAATATTTAATGAAAAACGAAAATAGTTTTTGACCCGTCAAAAATGATTAATTATACTCATTTATCAGTAACTGCGAAACAAGTATTTAATTCAGTAGTTGTTACAAATGTGTTGTTCTTATGGACTCTATTAAAAATGATTGCATTAAACTAATAAATCATTTGTTTATTATAACAAAACTCTGTGTTAATGCCATATTTTATTTTTTGGGTATATTTCAAAAATGTTTAAATTTAGACAAGTTTTATGAATTACAGTTATAAGAGTTAAGTAATTAATATAATTATTTTAAGAAAAGGGCGAAATCTTCTATGATTTTGATGTTAAACACGTTTATATAGCAATAATTACTTGATAAAAATTTATCAAATAACAGCTCATTTATAGTACAAAGGCAAGTGATGGCTTCTTTTTGAAGCTTAGGGTTCAATCACGAAAAGGTACTTTTCAAAGAATATTCAATTTTAAGACTTTATTTTTCCAAACTTCATATAAATCACCAGTTATTTGACGTTTAAAACAAGTAAATTTTCAAGTTCAATGGTTTATATTCATTATAAATGCTTTAAAATAAGCGAAAGTTTTTTGACATTGTTAAAAAAGAAACGCTATTTTCATAGGAGTTTTCCTAAAATATTTCTCTATTGTGTGAGGGGTTTTATATCTTATCAAAACTATAGAAAACAAGACATAAAAGAACAAATATAGTTAAGTTGTTATTATATTTTCATTTTTTTTTAAATTGTCAATTTGTATAAACGTTTAGTATATTAGAGAACCAAATTTTAACTCCAATGGAATGGAAACTAATGCTATAAAGTAGTGTTGATTCAGTTACTTTTTAATTTCGTTCTCGTTATTGTAATTGATTCAACACTACTATAAAGTAGAAATGAAAATTATTAAGTTAGTAGTCGATTAAAATGATTGAAATTTGATTAAATTTTCTGACAATTTTCACTAAAATTAGAGTTAATGTTTCTTATAGTTATTTGTTATGAATTATAACTTATAATAGAGACTGATAAGTGACACGTTTAGCAAGTTTAGCAAATTCTGAATTAAACATTGCAATGCTTTGATTGAATACATTTACAACTGAAATGGAATTGGAATTATAATTTCCGAATATTTTTGGTTCTCTAATGTGTGTCTAAAATATCCCTTAAAGACCTCAACACAAAAACGAAACAATACATAAGCAGTTGGAGAGCTGAACAATACCTACCATTTAAGGCTCTAATAGATGGTTGACGTGAACTTTTAACAGAAATGCCTTCGACGATAATTTCTCTTTGCAGTGGATAATCGGGTAGAAGAGTGGCGGGTGTTGTCGTTCGCAATATATGATTATCACCACTATTACTATCCAAGTCCATGTCTGTGACATCAGAATTAGAGGACTGTTCTGTTTGACTGATATCCCTTTTCCTGCGGCGTCCAAAAGATTTACTGCTTGTCACTGGAGTAGAATCAGAACTACTCGTATCAGCGCTTGAATAACTACTATTATTATCGCAATCAGTTGGTACACAGTCTTGAAGGCAAAATTGAACGTTAACTTGAAATCTGACGACTACATCGTCAGCAAACTTGAACGCATCAAACCTTCCCTGTAATGCCTTACTATTCGCCACTTTTTGCAGTGACGGAAAAATATTTGTGTCTGTCGGACAACCAATTGAGTCAATCAGTACTATTGTTTCATCTGTTTTACCACTTTTGGCCATTAAGTCGCGCGCGAATATACCGAAAACTGAGTCGTCATCCAGTTCTATGCGTAAAAATAATTCGTCCCCAAGTCTTGCGCCAGTTATGTCATTGCCTTCGCGATCGGTTATGCGTAAGCGTATGTTTGGTGACGGAGCTGTTGCGTTAACTATTGCTGTTTCGGCAACCGGTGGACTTCTTTACAAAAAAATATGAAAAATCATTTATAGATTTGAAATTAACTTTTATTTAAAAAGAGTAACAAAAATGTTTAAAAGCAATGGATTCACTCTATACTCAACTATACATGCAATTAAATGTAATGCAATTTAATTAATTTATAGGGCAATTAAAAATTAAGTTAAAATAGTACCTGTAATTATAATAGAAAATCTAAAGTTTATGGCAGCCCTTAAACTAATAAATATGTTTTCAATTTTGGGAGACTTTGATGCGTGACTGAAATATTTTATTGAGAAAATAATTTATATTTTGCAAGTTATTTATTGTAAGTCTATATTCATTTTCTGTTAACTTAGTTAAACAATTATGGGTTCATTATTTAAACTAATTCCTTATATTTAAGTGATTGCAAATTTGATGATTTATTATCTTATAATTTTATTTTACAATATTTACCGTTTATATGAGACGAAAAAATAAATGTCTTTAATTTCAAAAGTCAACAAATTATTTTTATTATAACTACTTCTTAGGCTAATTTTCATTTTGTTGAGCCTTTCTATAAAATTTCATTGAAAATCTCTCTAATTTAATCATTGTTTATAATGATCAGAGTCTCTATTTTTAGGAATCACCAATTTTTTCTATTACTTCAATCTTCCGTAAAATGTAAAATGAGTTCCGGTCATCAAATAAGGAGTAAAATAAGATTATATTTATTTTCCGAAAATCACGAAAATTGAGGATTTTTGCTAAATTTCACGAATTTTACGAAAAAATCAAAATTTTCTAGTAAATTCTCTAAAATTTTGCCAATTTTAAATTTATACTTTGGTCTTCCATTTGACTTTTTTTACTTATACAAAAAAAGTTAAATTTTTGGTTGTTTTTTAGCTATTAGTTAATTAACGATTATTTAAAAATTTTACGCGCGAAAACGTATTTTTAAAGAATTTGACTTTGAAACTGATGCGTTTCTCATTTCATTGTTTTCTAAAAAAAATTAAAAAATATTTTTGGAAAATCATTCAAAAAA
Organism: Nanhermannia elegantula; assembly: GCA_034699485.1. Taxonomy (NCBI): domain Eukaryota; kingdom Metazoa; phylum Arthropoda; class Arachnida; order Sarcoptiformes; family Nanhermanniidae; genus Nanhermannia; species Nanhermannia elegantula. Next base: position 9,849 of record JAQGCH010003217.1, read on the forward strand.
TTTTTTGGCGCTTAAAATGATTTTGCACATAAAAAAATTTCAGAAAATCAGTGAGCTTTGAAACACTAGATTTTCAGGATTTTCTCAAAGCTAACGCCACTGGAGCTTTTAAGCCTTGCCGTTGTCACCTTTAAGATAAACTGAAACTTATACTATTTACTATAGTTTCTTTTTACTATTCCTTGGGCTACATAAGTAATAAAAACGTGTAATCATTATTTTTATTCTAAAGTTTTTAAATTTAAATTCCGAAAAACTTGACGAAATTTTCATATTTGAACTCCTAAATGACGCACCAAATTTTGAAGAATCAAATCCCGAAAAATAGAGACTCTGATAATGACTATGACTTTCAATTATTGTGTGCAAATTTTCAATGAATGAAATGTTTGTATATTTTTGTATTTGTAAAAAACTTGATTTGTATTTTGTAAGCTTTATTTTAATGCTTTTAATCATTTTAAAAGATAATTATTGTTGAAATATTTGAAACAGTACATACTCGACAACAACACTATAAGAGTTAGTAATCGTGCGATTTGTAGTCTCAAAATGACACGTTAACTGAACCATACGATCGCCTTTGCGTTGAATCAGTGGATGATGTTGTATAACAATTAATGAGGAATATTTGCCATTCTATTCAAAGTAAAGATACAGATATTGAAAATATAAAACATATTAGTAAAGTAGTATCTAATTTATTAAACTATTCAAATGTCCTTTAGTTATATAGATATAAGCTTTTGATTCAAGTTTTCAAAAGCAGTTTTGAAAATACATTTTTGATAATAAAATTTAATTTATTGCTTCGTTAATGACTTACATCTTCACGAACACCACAAGAAGATCGAGGACTAAAAGGCATCGTTAGTAGAGTATTAGTATTGGAACGTCCTATTGCTTCACAAGCAATGGGTTCTTCTTTGGAATATAATTTACCATTGAAGGGATCGGCTGTGTTTAGTGACACAGTCATCGAGTCGTGATTACAGAATAATTGTACTGAACATTAAAATTAAATAAATATCTATTATTAGAATCATTTTAATGATATGTTAAGTGTAGAAAAGGAAAACATGATTAAAGCAAAAGTGTACTGATATTTAGTTGTTTAGTGATCTAATGCTATAACTACAGGTAGTTTCAAGTTTGGCA
>JAQGCH010003218.1:0-11005 GCA_034699485.1 Nanhermannia elegantula
TGAGAGAAAACTCAATAAGTGTTCGCACAAATCATCACAAAATCTATCACTAAATGAATCTCTTCTGTACTCATAATAACTGTGATCGTTAGTAAATTCACTCATTTTTAACTTTTTATTTTCCATTAATATAATAATTGATAATTTTATGAGAACATCAATGCTTTGGTGAAAGTGAGTTTTTAAAAACAAAAGAAGTTTTATTTCGAATATGTGTTAATAAAAGTTTAAACCTCTTATTTAGGATTAACCAAAAGTCAATAACAGGTGTTTGGAGTTTTAGAGATTAACAATAGAAATAGATTTAAACGAATCTTAACTCTATTGAAGACTAGGGCTAGATTATTAGGCGTAAAAATCTTTTGGGTGTAATATTACGTCAAAATCTGTAAAATAGTTGTAAAATAGTTTTTACTGCAAACTTTGAGAAAAAAATGAATTAAGTTTTACTGTATAACTGATCTGATTTCTGTAAATGTTTGCAATGGGTCTGGTACACTTTGTATGCATAAGCTCAAATGGTATGAGCATTAGCTTTATCTTAGTTTATTTAGTTTGAGTCTAAAATTTTGGAGTGAGCTTAAGCTTCGAGCTGACGCAAAAAATTGAATTTTTAAAATACCTTAATTTTAAAGAAATTACACATTTAATATTTACTCCGACAACAGTATTGATATTAATATCAATGTTAACTAACATAATAGTTTAATAACGATTCAGTTATACATTTTATTTTTATTAATTTCAAAATAAATATTAGTGAATAAATAATTAAAAGTTCGATCAAATGGCTGTCGACAAAGTATCCTCACCCGTTTTTCATTACTAATTATAGTGAAGTGAACCTTAATTCACTTCTATGAATGTCAGTCATCCTTCGGCTAAACCTTGAACTAACATATCATCCGATGCACTCATTCATTCCTCAACTTAACTAAAGCCTAATCATCAATACGATTACTAACTCTCTGCCCTCGAGTACTGGCCGTCCAGTACTGCTTCTAATTTAGTATAAAAACTCATGTATTTTGCATTCTCTGCTCTCATAGCGAGAGCTTCTAATAATATGCTTATAATTATTGTTATTTTATGTGAATAAATAAATGCTATACTAATGTTAAACCAGTGTGAAAGTTATTCAAAGTAGTGCAGTGTTCGTCAACGATCAGACATGCACTTTAATAGAAACCATAAAATCTCTTCAAATATATTTTATTATAATTATTACTAATCTTTTAAAAAACAAAAATTACTTGAAATAAACCAAAAATTTGTAATAAATAAGTTTTATTAAAACTAAGCATTTTGCAGAAGTTATTTATTAAAATTGAAAAAACTTAAAATTACATTAAAATAACAGCTTATTTAATAAATCAAATGACAAGACTGTATGGCGGAGGAGGAGAAATATGAGATGATGACGAAGAAGAGTTACTATTGTTTTGATTATTATTATTACTATTGTTGATAGTGTTTGAATCCATACTCAGGTAATCATCACTAGTATTAGATTCGATCCAATTGTTATCATATCTGCAGCCATAAGAATCCAATTGAATCATTGGCACGATTTCCATGGGCTCTATCGGCACAGGAATATCACCATTGATTGGTCTAATATTTCCCAAATTGTCGTAATGTTTCAGTGGATCTGATTTGCGTTCGGTCTCTACTTTCATATTAAGGTAATCGCCGTTTACGTCAGTTCGAGATAAGGATAGCATTCTGGACATTCGGAGGTAATCGTTATTATTGAGTATTTGTTCGTTCATTTCCTGATACGGATCGTTCAGATCTAAGTAATGCTATGGAAACAAATGCTTTACATTTCGTTCAAAAGTTTATTTGAATAACTGCTTCATTACTTGTCTCACATTGGCCTCTAATAGAGCGCCGATAATGTCCGCGACCTCCATAAAGTCTGGCCTATCCTTAGGCTCTGCGTTCCAGCAGTGAGTCATCAATTCATACCTTCATTAATCAATTCATTTATTACTTAATTGAGAAAAACTAGGGTTCAGTTTGAGCTCACATTTCATTTGGAGAAAAATCTGGTTTTTCCATACGATAACCGGCTTTAAGTCTTTTATAAAATTCTTCGTCGATTTCTACGCCCGGATATGGGTTACCGCCTAATGTGAAAAATTCCCACAAAAGTATACCAAATGACCAAACCTTGAAATTGAAAATAAGTAATAATATACTACTTTTGGTATTTATTAAAAGCTTAGAAAAGAATAGAAATTAATTTTTTACATCACTTTTTGATGTAAAAACTTTATCTCTAATCGACTCGATAGCCATCCATTTGATAGGAAGCGGTCCATCATTTTTCTTAACATAATTGTCGTATTTATAGACATCTTTAGCTAAACCAAAATCACAGATCTTAACGATATTGTCTTCAGCGAGTAATACATTTCTTGCCGCCAGATCTCTGTGAATGAGCTGTTGTTCAACAGTTTAAACATACAATCATTAAACAAATCTTAAAAACACGTAACTGTCCATAATCTATATTATTAAGAATATAATGAGTTTGTCTGTCTGTATAAGTATTGTTTTCTGTTCTTTTTCCAAAACTAACTCTAAGTAAAAAAAAACTTCATAATATATTTATAGCATACAGTGATCCCCCAGTATTGTGAAGCACTTTATAGTGATCCTCAATATAGTGAATCCAGATCAAGGTCCCAATCTATTCACTAAATGTAGGGCTACTGTAATTAGAAGTGATTTAAATTGTTTAATTTTTTGCTTTAAGCTATGTTCCCACCAGCACTTTAATTTAAGGTACAATAAGCTCAAATAAAAACGAAAAAGGGTTAAAATGCCTGCTTTTCAGTCTTTATAGGAAAGTAAAATAGTTGAAAAATTATAAGTCTATAAGACATTTAGTTCCGAACTTCATTTAAGTGAGAGTTAAACCTCTTTATTGATTTTAAACTTTTAATAAAGTATTTTCACTAAAATTCTATTATCAGTGATATAATGCATAAATAGGATTTATGACTAATAGTTAGTGAAATTATTTTTTCGTTTTTATTTTCGCTTATTGCACCTTAAAATAAAGGAACAAGTGTTCCTATTATGGATTTGCAAGGAATCCCTTAGAAATGTTCAAATGGAAGACACAGAAGTAATTTTACATGAAATTGATTGAATCATTTAATATTTAAATTATGAAATTTTAATATTGAATGAACAAATAGTACTGATTAGTAGCGTAATAAGTGAATATAAAGCCAATATTTAATGAATTTGACTCGATATGAATTTATAGGAAGAAATAGTGCGTTCCTATCAATACTTTAGAATCTCTTCCTATGTCTTAAGTGTCCCTTAATTTTAAAGGAAGGGAAGAAACCTAAGAAACCTTTAAAGTGTGAGTGGGAACATGGCTTTACTCAAATGCAAACCCCTTTCGTCCGTTTTGTCTCTTTTACAACAGAAATAAGCAAAACAAATAAAATCACTTATTTGAGTAGTTTTACAATTGAGGAAAGACTGATTGCTATTGTTGAGGCACATGACAGACATTAAACAGGAAGAGACAAACATTTAATTTCTAATAAGTTTATGATTTAAACAAATATATAGAGAGAATAAAAGTGACAACCGGTAAATACTTAGTAAAGCACGCGCTGTATAAACACTTTTCTAAGTATACGGAATTACGAGATATATCAAAACCTCTAACTATTAAGTAAAATATACAGCTATACCGGTATAACAAAACTATTGTATTGTACAGTATTTGAAATGCTTTGAAACAACACTAAACATAATTGTATTTAAATTGCAATTTAAAAATATAATGAAAACATGTAATAAACTAAACAAACCTTTCTATGAGACAAGTATTGCATTCCTCGCGCGCACTGAAATGCAAAGCATAGCAGATCACAAGTGGTGACCACTTTATCTTTAGCTGTTTTGCGTATAGACTCTCCGCGATAACCACCAGAACCTGTACCCGAACCAGAATCACAACCAGTATTATGAGCCGAAGTACTGTTATTACTATTAATGGAAGCGATGTATCCGTTATTATTACTACCAGTTTGTTGATTATGCATAATATCCGCGTAACGAACGGTCTCTTTCCTACTAATAGTCGTAATCTGTGAAGTCGTATAATTAGGATTATTAATACCGTTGGCGGCGAACACGTTCTCATAAACAGGAGTATTACTGCTGTTATTATTTGACAACTTTTTCATGTCTTGTATTGTTTTGATGTTGGGGTCTATGAGTCCGTTCTGTGGATGCAATTGATTGACGAATGAGTCTCGATATGCGAGCAAATAATGCCTCAGATTTCCGAATTTGCAGTACTCGACGATCACTAGTAATTCACCTTTTATTAAGTTTTTGGTGACAGCCCCCAAAAGGTTCACTATATTTAGATGTCGTCCCAAATGGATTAATATTTTGAGTTCAGCCATCAGTGCCTTTCGTTGATTAATATCTGCTCTTTCTGTAGATTTCAAATAAATTGTAAAAATTAAATATTAATTTATTATAATATTTGTTAAACAAAAGTATGGAAAAAGTTATTTTAAATTCAAAACCTTTAAGCATTTTGACTGCAACTATAGTAGAAGTTTCTCCGTCTTCGAGACCAATGGCTTCGGCTTTAACAACACGACCGAATGCCCCCTGACCTAGAGTTCGACCTTTTTATGGCAGATAAAAAATTAAAAATCAAGAATTAGATCGAAATACAGGTATATATGAATTTATGGAGGAATTGATCCTAAAATAGTTGAATTAATACCAAGTTTTAGGCGCTCTTTCGGGAACTCATATCTCGGATCGTAAGGCAATAGTTCTATCTGTTCGTCGAGAGGCATGTCTGGGTTGAACATTTCGATCTGACCCGTTTCGAACAAGTTGTGCGAAAAGAACTCTAACTCACGCTTTTGTTTCTATTGAGCACATAATTAATTAAAGGATTTATAAAAGTTTATCAAAATTATATACAATTATAAAAAGTCAAGAAAATGTCAAAAAATTGATGCAAAGCTCACCCTTTCCTGTCTTATCTTTTTTCCGATATAAATAGCCATAAATATCATGACAGTCCCCACCATAACAAACAACACAATCACAAAAATTTCTTCAGTACTCAAACCGGCGGTACTGTCATCAGGCAGTCGATCGACTTTAAGCCGAGCACTTCTCCACACTTTTCCGCCCCTATTAATAGCTCCGCATTCATAAAGACCCGAATCCTTGTCCAGTAATCGCGTGAATATCAGTCTCTGGTTATTGTCTTCTAATTTGATTCCTGTATTTCGGTTTACTTTAAACTCTTTCTTATTTCTATACCAAGTGATCACTGGTTTAGGTCTTCCCCTAACAAAACACCGAAATTCCATTTGAGTATTGGGTGTCTTCTCAATGAGTTCTCCCTTCATATTAGTCTCTATTAGAACAGGCGCTGAAATATCTAAACAATTGATGAAAATATAATTATTTGACAAAGTCTTTAAATAGTTTTCAGGTTTTAAGAAAACATTATATAAATGTTTAATAAGTTTTCAAAAGTTTTTATTTTCTTAAATTTAAATGCATTTAAAAATAAAGTAATTTTTATGCAAAGAAATTGAGTGCAAACTTACTTTGAATATCAAGTTTGATCTGTTTCTTATGTATAACTTGATTGTCACGACTGATCGCTTCACAGATATAAACACCGGAATCACTGATTTGAGCAGATTTTAGTTGAATTGATAGAGTGTGTGAATAGTTATCTACAGACGAGCCCTGAATTAACTCTTATAAGAATAAATAAAATATGATTTTAAACATCTAAATATTTCTTGCATTCAATTTTATTTAATACCTGATATGTTTTGGTTAACGGATGCTATTTTCTGAGGCTTTTCATCGATAGCTTTTCTCATCCAATTTAATTTCGTGTAATTATAAATACTAGCCTTACAGGTAAGGGTTATGTCCTCCTGTTCTGTGGGCTCATCACTGGATGAACTGATTGAGAAACCATTGATTGCGTCTGTTATTAAAAATATAAATAAAATAATGAAATGCTATGCCGAGCGATAAACTTTCAGAATACAAGTTTCAAAAGTTTTCATTTTTGATAAGTAGTCATGTTTTAGTCAAGTCTTGGGAACAAATTTAGTATAATATAAGTCTTGAATAAGACAAGAATTTAAAAGACTTGAAATATGTTATGGTATCATATTCTAGAATAGAAGTGATTTTCAGGAAATTAATTATTTTTATGTCAAAACTAAATTGGATTATACTCTGGAAATGCGTCAAAAACTATTTTGTAATAAGTTTTTATATTAAAATCTATTTGACGTCAATTAAGTGATAGAATGAAAAAGTTTTTTATAAATATTACGAAAACAAAAACTTTTCTAATAAAATAAAACTCAAATACCTGTAACTATAAAAGAGATTTGACTGTAAATAGTAGTGCTATTCATGTTGACTGCATAACAACGATAAGCACCCGAATGATTGGCAATAACCTGAAGACTAACTTGACTTAAATATAATAATGAAATGTTAGGTTTTATTATTTGGTCACTATTTGAAAGTAATAATAGTGAAGAGTTTTTATCATTTTCGATGTCAACCCATTCAGAGTTTTGATTAGTTGGCGAACAGTTATCAGGTGTGGGACATGAAAACCATTTCCACCAGACTTTAGCTTTTGGATAACCGATTGCTAAACAGTCCAAACTATACTCTTTTCCAATTTCATAGAAGTCGGATGTGTTCAACAGTTTAATAGCCGGCGAACCTCTCACTAATAAATTCATTGTAATGTTTGTTAACATATCGCTTGTGTTTCCGACCTATTAATTAAAAAATTATATCTTTTCACTTATTATCAAATTACAGATTAACTCAATTAAAACTAAAAATATTAATAATTTAAGTGTCTATGAGTTGAAGAACTTTAAGAATTTAATGAAACTCTTAAACTAAATAAAACTTTTTATTATTAAAGTATTAAAAATGAATGACTTTAAAGAGAAATACTGACCAAAACATATATTCCGCTGTCTTCTAATCTGATATCAGATATAAAGAGAAAGGCCTGAGGGGTTTGACCGTCTTTTTTACTACCGGTCTCATAATGTGCATCATTTGAATCAATTTTGTGCCCATTTTTGTACCAAAAGAGTTGTACGGAATCAAAGTCAGGAAATGCCTGAACGTCAACAACAAACCTGACATTATCGCCAACTTTTCTTATCAATGGTATGGTATTATTGATATCCATTGAAAAGTTGACATAAGAAGGCGGCAGACCGTTCTCTATAATCATAATAAGTAATTGTTTATTAATTAACACTTGTATTTCATTTGACACAAACCATAAACAGTGATCTTTTTGGAAACACTAAACACTCTTCCGTTGCCATCAGTGACATTGCAGTGATATATGCCTTCATCTGAAAGTTGAGCTCCAGTTATAGTCAGGTTTTTTGATACCGTATCATAACTATTGCCGTTCAGATCTATTCGTTGAGTCTCTGCCATAGTTTCTACAACTCGTGGGCTCTGTTTTCAAAGTAAAAAAATTGAATTGAACTCTAATTTTGAGTTCAAATACTACCTTTTTATTGGGCGCATCCCATGAGATGACAATAATAACTCCGAGTTCAATGTGAACAAAACACCTCAAAGTGAAAGTACTGTTCATGAATATGTTTTTAGCTCTACTGTCATCGATTAGAGGATGCAATTCTACCGGTAATACTATAATGAAGTTAAATATTTAAACATTTTATAAGTGTTTTATACAAAAACAAAAATTAATTTAAATTTTCACAAATCAAATAGTCAACAAACATATCTTTCATTCAAATGTTTCACATATTTGTTAAATAATTGAGATATGAGTGAAGGAATGAATAAAAATATGTTTCTATAACTTATTCTAAACTTATTATGAATAAATAATCTTAAAAATCTGTTTATATTTCTATTAAATAAATGTTTTCTCAATCAAGTGAATAATAAAAATTCTTTGAAAAGTAAAATCCAAAAAATTATAACTTTTCTGAAGCCTAAAAGATTGCAATGAATTGAAAATTTCTGAAACGTATGACTTATGACTTACTCGACCAGTGAATGTTAATTTGCGAGACATGTTCGATGTCATCCAATTTAACTCTACACTCGAGAAGACTGGTCTCTGCGTCCCAGCGCGGATATTCAAAATGATAGCCTTTCTTTGGATTATAAGACACCCCAAGAGTAGAGTTCACTTCAATCTCTTTGGGTTTACCAGAATTTGTATGTATTTTCCAAAGAGAAACACTGGCTCTAGAATTGGATGGTTTGCAGGGAATGGTCGCCGGTTGTGACTGAAACACTGCGATAAACATGAAGTCACTGTTTCCCTCGTATGGCACTATCAGATAGTCTGGATCTGGGAATAGATAACAGGCTTTAACTGTGTTTTCATTTTATTTATCAATTTAGCGACAGATGACTTGCCATTAACGTAGATATAGATTGAGTCCGAGTTATCATTAATTGCTTTATTGCTATCATTGTAATGACACGTGAAATAACCGGTCATTTCGTAGTTCACTTCGGAGATAACGACATCGGTTATGCATTTTGGTGTTTGACTGTTATCGCATCTGCTCTTAATATGCGCCACTTCTGACACCGGGTCGTACTGCTAGTGAGGCGTTAAAGATCGATTGTTTAATTATTTGAATCAAATCAGTTTTCATTTATGTTCCTTAACAAATATCTATAGCTTTATGTTTCTGTAATATATTTCTCATGAAATTTTTATACTTTTAAGCCATTTATTTTGTTGTAAACATTTTATAATAATTATAGTGCAATAAAAGCAAATTTCAACTTTGACTTAATATTGTTTCACTTCATTTAATGGTAATATTAAAACATTAAATGTAAAAAATATAAACATTTTATTTGATATCTATTTTAAAGAATCAATCAATATATTCATGTTTTTCGATCAATCTAATGTTTATTTTTCTTAATCCTAAAGTTTGAAGACTTATCGTAAACAACAAAAAAGTTGTCAAAACTCAATCAAATTTTTCAATATTTGTTTCTGGTCTTGAATTAGACAAAAACAGTCCGGAAAACAGTTGTTTTGCATCCGTAAAAGTAAAAGAAGTAGAAAAAGATAACACTTATATCTCAATAAAACAATAACTATAGGGAAATACTATACAGTATAGCATAGACATAAACTTATATCTCGATTCATATGTCTTAAGTAAAATCCAAATGAACATCAGAATTAAATACAACTAAATAACTAACGTTTTAACTAAAGATTTAATCGAAATATAAATTAATTAGCATTAAAGTTGAAAAAATATATTCTTTATATTTAATCATTAATTGATTACTCTTAAAAATAATATTTATAGAAAGGGTAAAGCTTTAGATATAAAGCTATTATAAATAAGTTGATAGCAATTTAATGATAAATTATTTACCGGATTATTATTAGGAAATAACCACATCATTGGCTTTTCTCCCGTACACTTGATGTGAACACTTGAGTTGGCCTTAATATCAATCGTATCTCCAGTTATTGTATGTGATAATAGTGTGAGTTTTGGTGGTAATGACTGCCAGGGAGTCATTACACTGACTGTGTTTAATACAGAAAACATTCTCAATAAGTAATTATAAAACATAGCTTTGTCTCAAAACTACTAAAAAATTTGAAATTAAAAAACTAAAAATATTTCATTAAAAATATATCAAAATATTACTAATTTGTTATGAATATTTGCCTAAAACCTATGCATAAAATATGTTTATGCTCTGCTATTATGATAGCTTTGAAGTAATATTCAACTTATGATAAACTATTTGTCTCATAGGATCTGCTTTTTTCTCATTTTGTTTATTGACCAAAATGTTTGATCAGGTTTTATGTTATTTCGCATAAAAATACGAACAAATTAGAGTTCAATTATGAAAAATACGTGAAGTTTCACTTTTTACATACAGAACAAAAAGTTAAATCCTTAGTAAACTTTTTTCATTATGTATATAGAACTTGACTGTATTGAAGCCCTCTCTCTGGCAAACATCCGCTTAAATATCCGTTTTCTAGTTATAAATGTATATTATTTTAAACATAATTCATATGATTTTAAACATAATATCATGAGTTTTCTTCTAAAATATTACTAAAACAAAATTTTTTTTAAAATGTTTTCAATGTATAACAAAATTAGATGACAATTGTAATTAAATAAAAAATTAATTGTTTTAATTAAAATTTGAATAACTTTTTGAACTTAATTTGTAGTGTTTTAAGTTAGAAGTAATTAAAAATGAGATATAAAAATAATTTAAAGCATTTAATGAAGTTTTAAACAAATAATGAGAGAATATGCATAAAAAGATTTAACATATATTTGTAACACAATTCTTAGAAAAGTAAAGCTCAAGATATGATCAAAAGGGTTAGGCATAGAAAAAGATGGTTATAATCAATACTTACAGCCACTTTTTTGGCAATGAGTTAATGAACATAATATACAAAACCAAATAAAACAAATTATCAAATCGACTAAATTATAATTCATTTTAAGACAAGTATAACATAACAAATACTTATTTACAACACATATACACAGAAAGTTTTAGTAGACATAAAAAATTTGTACAACTTTTCAATGCATTTTGATTAAAAACTGAATTTATATGAAAAAAATTGCACTTAATTTTGAAAATAAATATTTTATAACATATTTCGAGTACTACATTATTAGCGGATTTTCCTTTCTCTGTGATGTTACAGTAGTTGTTATAATAATACATAATTTTATTTTAAAGCGAAGCATAACTTTTTTTAAATCACTACAAAGTTAGCGGAAGTTGAAAATAGAGTCGAAAACTTGTTACCACCCTTTGTGGTAGTGCTCACTGACTGTTAACTGTTCGCAATCCTGTTCTCAATAGCTTTGAATACTTTTAATGTAATGTTTGTGCCAAAGCT
>JAQGCH010003219.1:0-11005 GCA_034699485.1 Nanhermannia elegantula
CTGTAAAACACTCAACAATCTTTAACTAATCTGCAGCTCTGTTAAGAATACTAAAGTACCCTAAATTGGGCCGCTTAGTCTATGCTAGCTTTGAAAAACTTTTTTGACATACAGTTAGACTCGAACCCACAGCTACTTAGTGAACTATGTGAACTTTTGACTCTATAATGAGCCAGTGCCTAGACCACTAAGCCATTCATTATACATTATACAATAGAATAATAGCTCATTACAATCACTTAAACAAATTAATATAAATACTGTAAAGGTCAGCAATAGGTAAGAATAAAATTCAAGAGGAGAGAACTTATTAATAATAATTATTGTTTAGTCATCGAAATATAATTTTTTGAAGTAGAGGCCCTTTGTAAATGTGTTGGCATCATCATCAAATGATCGTGAGCTCGAACGCCGGCCTCTGAAATTCTTTGACTGTGATGTGTTGGCCTCATGTCCATTGTCTTCGAACAATTACTACGCCCGGAGCGTTAGTAAACCCCTACACGGGGGGCTATTCCCCCTTAAAATCTCGCCCCACCACTTGGGCAAATCTCTTAAAAAGGATTTTTCTGAGGGTAGTTAAAACCCTATTTAAATAAGGGTTTACAAAGAGTTACAAAAATCAAGAATTTTTATCTTATAAAAAATTTATTTATTATATCTATAAAATACAATTTTCCTTTTATTCAATTCCTTAAAAGGAGAACAAAATAATAAAATCTCGTAGATTAGAAATATTTTTACTTTACAACTTAAATAATTGAAGGGCTTCTACTTCTACTACAGTAGTTATGCATGACTTTCATAAGGTTTCACACACTTATAAATCATATAATAAAATATCTTTTTAGGTCAGTTATAATTAAGATATGAAAAAATAATATTAGTCTATCATCTTATATATAAAAAAGAAATTCACTAAAACTTTTGTTTTATTAGTATTTTGAAATATGGTGACCAACTATTGTTATAATAATATATGGACAAAAATGAAATTAGGGCTAAATATAAAATTTTTGAAAAATGTTTTATATTTTAGACCAAAATAAAAATATTTGATAATTTAATGCATAATTAATGTATTTTTTCTTTGCATTATTTTTAACATAATCATTAAAATTTAAAGGAATATGAATTGATATCATTATATTTAATGTAAATTTTAGTTTTTTTAGCTTTAACAATATTTTTGCTTTCCAATTGTTAAATTGACTATTATTTAAATTAATTGATTTATTTATTGTAATTTTTAAATTTTTCATTCTTAAGTTATTGCATAAAATAATTACTAAAACGATTCTAAACTAATGATGCTTATTTTTAAATTTTATATGTATACTTTATAAAAATTACATTTATAAGCAATAATATTTAAAAATGTAACATTAAAATGTTTATTTTTCAATGAGTCTCTCAATATTATGATTATTTTAAAGATCATGTTAATTCTCTAAGTGCTGCAAAATTTGATAAAATGTATGCATTTAATTATCATAAAAATTATGTAATATTTTTTCGCTTTTTAAAATAATAAAAGTTAATAAAAGAAAATATAAAATTTTTCAAAACAATCGTACAAGGGCCTTTTTTTGAATTTTTTTGTTTTGATTTGGGTCTGTCAAGGGATGGCCATTTTATTCTACAACCACTATATTAATTAAGATTCACCCTCTTACTTACCGATTAAAATTAAATTTTCAAATCATAGGTAAAATTGGGGGAAATTATTTTAATATTATTCCGTTTTATATATATTTTGAGAATTATAAGAAAAAACTAGAAATTTCGTTTTTATGGATTTTTAAATTTTAGAATATTGCTATTTCAGTTGAAATCAGATTTGTATTTTTCAAAAAGAGAAGAATGAAATTGTTTTTTTCCTCAATAATAGCTGAGTGTTTATATCGTTACTCATAAATGTTTTGATTTACATTTTCCTGATTATTATCAATAATTTATTAAAAATTTTATTAAATTTAAGGTTTTATATTAATTTATAACTTTATTTTTAAAAAATTTTATCTATTTTAAAAGTCAAGATATAATAAAATAATGTCTTAAAGTATTACTTTTGTATTGTTTTACTTTTTACACTACGGCTCAGTTTTCTAATAAGTTTATTAATAATTATTGATTAATAACAAAATTTATTATTGGTTTATAGCATTTTATTAAATTTGTCCGCTATCTTGTTATTTTAAAAACCGATTTTGATCGATTTGGTCACACCTGAAATCGGGGGTTAAATTGGGCTAAAATCGGTTAAAACCGCTGCATAACAGGCTCAATTAAGATTAATAGTTGCTGCAGGTTTGATAAATAAAATTCTTTAGAATTGAACCCATTAACTTGATGTGGATACCCACAAAACTTGCGTGTTCTGGTTTAATTTCTGAAATTCACCTAGCTTATAGCATTTATTGTTAAAGCAATTATTAGATTTACTGAAATCTAGACAAAATGGATCCATATTTGGGGTTATTCTTTAATCTTAACTAAATAGCCTAAAATATGGGCTGCCCAGTTCAAATGTGGATAGTGGTTTACACGGTTCACGCTATTTTAATGTGGTAATGTTAGGAAATTCTGACTCGCGATTCTATTACTTAATTTACTAAAATAAGGTAATATTCATTGCAATATTGAAGTGAACTTACATTCACTTCCATGACGTTGAACTAAACTTAATCTTCTCGACGTGTACTAACCAGAGATGCCCAAGGTACTAGAATTTTGAGACTCAAGGGGGGTCATCACCCCCCGTCCACCCCCTTGGGCATCTCTGGTACTAACCGTATATTTTAAGTACAAACCAAATACTAACATATCAGTTGTTATAATCGTACTATAAAAAGAGATTCTTTCTGTCTCTCATCTCAAAAGTATTGATTCTATCCCTATACAGTGCACTTCTCTATAATGTAAAACCGTCGCCGCTTATATTTATTGCTATATTGTTATAATTGTTATTTAAGACCAATAAATGCTTTTATTATTTGTGAACCAATGTATTAAATTTATTATAAGCACTGCTGCTAAAAGCACAGCAAAAGCACAATTCAATATAATGACGTATTATATATCAGTAAAAATTAGTTTTATATTTAGTAACATTTTTAGTTATTTGAATGCAAAGTTTGATTTTTTAAGTTATACTAATAATTAGAAAGAAGTGCACAATGAAAGTACTCTCAATGAGTTTAGTCCTTGCTTTTTCTGCGACAGCCCTATCAATACCTCGCATGGAATATGCGAAAGCTGGTAATAATCGGCGTTTAGAGCCATTGCGAATCAAAAATAATAAATTGCGCCCATATTTACATTTGGATACATCAGAAATTGAGAATTTTATCGTTGGCGGTAATAATGCATCCCTGGGTGACATTCCATGGATTGTCGGGATTACAGATAGGATAAGTTATTGTGGTGGCGCTATTTATAACAAGAGAACTATCATAACCGCAGCTCATTGTGCTTATCAGTAATACTTATATTAACATATCTTGTATTCTAATTATTACTTTAGTTTATCCATAAATTATTGATTAATTCATATATTAAAAAGCGTATCAGCTATTATTTTATTTAATATAATTTTAATGCGCTTTTAAATAATTTTTCCCTTTAATTACAATAATAATAAATTATAATAATTATAATAATTATAATAATTATAATAATTATAATAAATTATAATATTAAAACTTTATAAATTATTACTTAATTTAGATTAGAGTTTCAATTTGTGGAAGTACATTATAATACACTGGACCCATTAGGAGGCTCTGTTGTCGGTGTCGAACAAATAATAGTTTCCGAGAATTTTGATTATAACCTACCTTATGATGATATCGCTATACTTGAGTTGTCATCCGACTTACATTTAGGAGGAATACAAGCAAAAGCTCTTTCTTTGCCTGATTCCGGATCAGATCCATCAGAAGGAGATGATGTGTTGATCGGTGGCTGGGGAATCACTGTTGAGGGCGAAGACTTTGTATTGAATAATCTTCAGAAAATTACTTTACGTGTTATTTTGAGAAGTGATTGTGAGTCACATTATGAAAACCACGCCTTTAATATAAGTGAAAACATGGCATGTGCTGGTAATATCGAAGGCCAAGGAATATGTAATGTATGTTTATTTTAAGGCCCATCTGCACTACCAAATGTTTTGCCTACGTAGGGAAGATTAGTATAGGGTAGGGAATACGCGTTTACACTATTCATTCAGGGAAGCACTTGCCTACGTAGGAATGGTTCCAAAGCTCACGTACGTAGGGAAGCAAAATTTAGGGTAGGGAAGGCAGGGTAGGATCACACTATCAGATTTGATTCCTTACGTAGGATAGGGAAGGAAAGATGATGATAGTGTGGATAGACTTTTAGACACTTTGTTTTTGTAATTCTAATCAATTTTTATAATTAATTGATGCGCTTCTATTGCGGGCACAAAGCGTTTTTCATTGTTGACCCTTTTTATATGGACATAAATTTATAATCATTTATTATTATGTATACTCTATTTAACAATCGCGCGCTTTCGTATTATATTCTTTAAAAAATTATGTGTATATAAAAAGGGTCAACAATGAAAAACGCTTTGTGCCCGAGTAGAAGCGCATTAATTAATTTACCTGTGATTTTGTTTGCAATAACGGAATCTTCTTTAATAATTTACTCACAAGTCAGTAGGGAATGATCTCTAGTGTCTGTTAAATAGAGATTTGACTCACATTATTTTGAAGTAAAAATTAAATTATGAGCTTAATTTGTAGCAATGCCTCCCATTTCTCGTTTAAAAGGGGTTTTTTTTATTTTACTTTAGAACTGTAATTAAATTTTCAATTTATACAAATGAGTAGCCGTAGGCGATAAGGGCAAATTGAAATTGTTGTTTTTTTATAGTGAATTAAATATCATTAAAATATTATGATTTGCCCGACATCTATAGGTACATATGTCTAGACTAATATCAAATACGTAGTCTATTTCCAAAAACCTATAGATGGCATTATAATAAAACTATTATTTGCAAATAATATTGAAGGGTTTATTGATAATTTAGTGCAATGTGCCCTTATCGCCTACTGCTACTCAAATGTATAATCAAAAAATTTCAATTATTAAAGTGTGTGAAAATTTCTGGGTATGTATTACTTTTTGAGCAACGATAAAATTATAGTTTTATAATAATTTCATAGCTCTTACAAAACTGTAATTTTAACTGTAATTTAACCTATTTTAATGAATTCCTATAACCAGGGATGGGATTTTTGCATATTTGCATGTTTATTTACTTAAAAATCGCTTCTAGAGCTTATGCTTGTTATTAGTCGTGTTTTGGTTTTTTGTGCTTATATTCAAATATTTACAAGAAATTCCAAGAAAAAAAGTTTAATTTAGGTTATTTTAATTTGTTTTGAAAAAACTATTTTACTGTGAATATAATACTATTCTTTTTTTTCAATGAAATTGGTCTACTAATAAATTTTCTGCTTGTAATTTAAACTTCAAATTCAATATCCTTTAGACCTCCCTTTGACTTCGATTAAAATTTAACATATGATTAAAATTTAAATTTTATTTAGGACTTTTAATTAAATTTATGCTTTAATTGGTCAAAAATAGCATTAAAACAATAGTTTCTCTAATAAGGGAAGAAATTTTTAAAAAATTTTGAGCGAAAATTTTTTTAGCGGGGAATATCATTTAGAAAAATTAGAAAACCGACATGTTTTTGACACCCACCCCCTCGAAATTTTAAGAATTTCTGAAAGCTCACCCTCCCCAAAGATCCGAACCTTACGCATGTATGGTCTACTCTTTCTGATAAACGGCAAAGCTTTACTCTCGAAAATCGCAAATATGTTTTAATTCTGAGTTGTAATACATAAAATATAACAGAACACTGTTTAATCAAGACTTTATATTATAAATAAATCGGGAAAATAAAACATTTCGCTAAAATTCATGTTTATTTGGTGATTTTTTTCATGCTTTTTAAGCACTTTTTTTTGAATATTTTTTGTGCTTATTATCACATCTCTGGCTATAACTATAATATATACTCTGTTTAACTTTTGTTCGTTTATGCAAGTAGTTACACCCGCACTAGTAAAGGCAATGATCGGTCCCTAACGTTGAACTTTAATGGGAATTTACTGTACTTTAAACAGTTAAACATGAAGGATGTAAAAAATTTATAAGTACCAACCAGCTGGTATTCTTATATAACTCTATATAACTCTTTTAAAAACTTAAAAACTTTTGCAATTGCACTCGTCATGGAGGCGGTAGAAATAAAATATGTAATAGATTATTAAACGTAGAGGTACGGGTGCCAGGTTTGGTCAGGTAAAAAAACGGAGATATAAAAATAGCAAAGGGGGACCAAGCGATATTTTTTTTAATATTTAATAATTTTTATAAAACCAAAGGGACTAGGCAATGTAATTTTCAAAATTTGACAGAATACCGGAGACTCCAGTCTAATCCCGGAGAACTGGCAGCTGTACGTAGAGGTGCCTATAGAAAACAACAAAACTTTATAAATTAAATCAATTTTTGATAGCAAAGGTTTTTAAAATTCGAACCCATATAAAGTACCTTCTCATTTTAAAATTAAGAAAGAAAAAACTAAATATTTTTTAATAAGATCTTTCTGAAAATAATTTATTATTAGACTCTGATTTTTATAGTTTGATGATGGAGGACCGGTAATTTTTAATGGGCAATTGGTTGGTATTGTATCTTTAGGAAATGGATGTGGGCAACCAAATGTTCCTGTTGTCTTTACAAGAGTTGGTAAATATGTTGATTGGATTCAACAATACAGCTCCAGTACATCTCTCACAACTCGAATAACAAATATGATATTAATGTCAATAATGATTGTTATCGCAGGACATTCAGCATAAATTGCAAAAAATTATAAATTTATAAGAAAATAAATTTGCCTTCGATTAAATCTTCAATCAAGCTACACGCCAAAAGCGTATCTTGCAAAATTTTGTGAAATTTTACGATTTATATATAAATGCTTTCTGTAATTAAATTTCTGCTAATTTTTTAACTACATGTTGATAGTGTTGCCAGATCTCCAGTTTTAAAGGCATGAATTTTAAGAATTTAAAAAAACATACCTTAATCTCCCCTTTGATTTTCTAACGAAATTTCGAAAAATATACCTTTTTCCCCCTTTTATATTAAATCTCCAGTTTTCAGGCGAATAACATCTGGCAACCCTACATGTTGATAATTAAAGTATATTAAATTTATTTTCAATAAGTAAAGAATTATAATAAGCTTGCATGTTTTATTTTTTATTTAAGGCATCGAATTTTCAATAAATAATTTAATATTTTATTAGTAGAGCTCAGAAAAATATTTATTTATTCATTTATGACGTTAGCGATAATAGAAAAATATTGACCCTTACAATTAAATTACATACGCATACAATTAAATTTTTTATTTATTTAAAGACATTGCTTATGGATTTAAATTATAAATAACGTCAGAGATATCAATCAATATGTATTAAAAAATGCATGTGAGGGTCAATATTTTTCTATTATTCCTAAAGTCATAAATGAATAAATAAATATTATTCTGAGCTCTATTTATTAGTGATAGAAAAGAAGTAATTGTCACAAATATATTTGATCTGCGTTTTGAAGTAATTTTACTCGTAAACAGTCTTTATTATATGAATTGTTCAAATCATAAGTTCCGGATAGAGATTAGTTACTGATAAAAATTTTAATTTATATAAAAAGTAAATCTCCCGTTTATTTTAAATTATCTAATGAAGCGTTTTTTGTTAAACTGCACTTTTTATAAATACCTTAAACATTGATTCATAAGTTAAATGCATTCATTTAGTCACACATAATAGCTATAAATTAGTGTAATAACAATTCTAATATTAATTATATTTTAGGAGATGTATTCCCAAACTTTTCTGCCTCGCGGATCATTTATAGATAAAAAATCACGTGGTCCCATAGAACATAATGTTAAATTTTTCTGTCTACGGATCACTTGTTCTCCGTAAAACCAAGTTTGTCAACTTTGCAGTAGCATGTACTGGTGCCTCTTTTCAGTCATTTCAAAATTAGAAAATCGGAGGTCAAATTTTGCCAATAAAATTTATTTCAGAAATTTAGCATCTTTGCTTTAGCCTCCAAAATTGGGGCTAAAGAGCTAAGGCTAAGGCTAAGATGCTAAAAATTCGGAACATTATTCCCGACTATAGATGCACCTAAGATAGCTTTGAGCGCAGCGCTTGCAACTCAATTTTGAGTTTTTGTGTACTTGAAGTTCAGTACATAAAGCAGAAGCGCGGCTCGAGCTCAGCTCAGCTCCGCTCAGCTTAATGTCACTTAAGGCCTTATAAGCCTTTTTTCTTAGAATTGCAATGAAATACTTAAAAATAAGTATTTAAATACGTAAAAGGTTATAATCTTTGCTCTAGAGATGATTCTATTGTCTACAAGTAAACAAAATAATCAATAGCAGAATGTTATCATCAGAGAAACACAAAATAAGTTAAAAATAAGTTAAATAAAGTAATAGCAAAACAAACCCTTAAAGTAATTCTTTAAGTTTTTATCAAACAAATTATCAAATGACTAAACACTTATAATTAATAAACAATAAATGATTGCTTTTAATTCATTAATTTGTAAAGAATTGTCTGTTGAGAAAAAACTTGAGAAATAATCAAAAATTACTCATTTGATTATTTGTTTGATAAAAACTTAAAGAATTACTTTAAAGGTTTATTTCGCTATTACTTTATTTAACTTATTTTGTGTTTCTCTGCTTATAACTGGGACAATTAATTAAGTTCATTCACTTAAAAAAATATATAGTTCAGTATTTGTGCTGTTATCCTATTTATACAATTTTATTATCAATTTAATTGAGCTGAACTGGGATGCACTTGATATGCACTAGATTTAATATTAAGTGAGTATTATCATCTTTACCTACAAATATAATTTTTTACAGATGTGACACAGTTTTAACATTAATTAGATATTAAAACGAAATTTAGATCAGTTACAACATTTAGGCGCCTCCACTCCAATAGATCGAAAACTATGGTCGAAATAAATCTCAAAAATTTCTTCTCGTAAATAATTATATAGAAATAGGCGATTAATATAAAAATTTAATACATTATCATAAATAGTTTAATTTTATGTATTATTCTTCATTATTTATTATATTAGGCATTTTTAAATTGTTGAGTATCACCCCTAAATATTATCTGTGTAATACATCATTCTATTTATAATAGATTATATATAAAAATAAGATATATATTTGAAACAGCAAGTATTTGAAAAAACGTTTTTATCAGCCAACTCCCTTATGAGAGGAGATCTGACTGAAGCAATAAAACAATAAATATGTGGCCAACATATTGCACAAATAAGAATAGCGCATCGGGTTCGAACTCACAACCCATCAATCATGAGTCAAAGCCATAGCGCATTACGCCATTCTTTCAACTTAAATATTAGGTATTAATAAATAAATTATTAATAATTTCAATTATTGTTAGTATATTTAATGAATAAATTTATTATTATTTAATTGAATTGATCTATATTCATTAGTATGATGTTTTTTAAAATGAATATATCACATAATTCGATGAAAGAAATTTTCACATTTAGAGACACATATACAGTACTTGATTAAAAGCAAAAAATTTAAAATATAAGTTTTCGTTCATTAGATATTTTTTGATAAATGAATTTCGCTCTACTGGTGTGCATTCATTCAAAAATCTATAAAGCCTAATGTAATTCATTCTTATAATTATAAAAGTATAGATTTTGAAAAAGTAAAGTTGTCTGATTTATTTAAAAAATTTATTTAAAAATGTATCGATTATCAAGTATATTATTATTTTTAATGCTATATTATGGTAATATTTTAACATTTACTTTTTTACTTTCATAAAATACTCATTTTTACTAATAATTCTGAAAATGATGAGTAGTATTCAATAATACTAAATCCTCATTAAATCTTATATTTTACATGATTATTCTTGAATTTTATATTGCTAACCAATAAGATGAGCTTGCCAATTTTAAGCCTAGCTATTTTGACAAATTATCTACCTGTATTATATAACATAAAAATTTCACTTTTAGCTTCCTTCTACATTGGAAAATGTCAAGTCTCAACACAATTAATTATAAAAAATAATCCAGAAGTTTTCAGCTTATTATCAGAATTGATTAAAAACGGAATATATAGTAGTCCAGAGCCTCTATTTGGGACACCCGGTAATTGTATTTTGAATGTTATTTGACATAAAATTTGAAGTCTTATAATTATTAACGTCATATTTATTTACAGATGAAGCAGATTCAGCATACAAACTTTTCAGCATTATGAATAAATTGCACGAAAATTTAGTTCCAATGCTTTCAAAAATAGATATGACTCTGACAGCATTAAAGGTTAAAATAAATTCTAAATTAGGATCAGTTAAAGAGTCGGAAATTAAGCAAATAAGCGACAACGCAGAGGCCTTATATGATGCATTAAATAAAACAGAGGATATAATTGATTCACAATTTGGTGCCTTTGGAGATACTCTTCTAGATTATTGGACAGGCAAAAGAGGCATTACCGATGACCTTGAGAAGCAAAAACAAATATATGAAGACGATGACTTAGATGAAGAAGAAAACGAGTTAAATAGTGAGTTGGATGATGAAAAAGAAGATGAAGGTGACAACGATACTGATAATGGAAGTCAAAAACCAAATCACGGTGGAGATGGATCTGTAGGAGTCGCGGACGTAGATGATGATGATGAAATTATTGATGAAGAGGATAAGGATGATGATGATCAATCAATCCATAAACCTCATAAACCTCATAAACCTAGCCATGATTTAGATGGAAATGAAGAGGATAAGGATGATGATGATCAACCAATCCATAAACCTCATAAACCTCATAAACCTAG
>JAQGCH010003220.1:0-11002 GCA_034699485.1 Nanhermannia elegantula
GATCAGTGACCTTATGCTGGCTTTACTGGCTATGCTCTCTCTCTCTCTCTCTCTCTCGCTTATATGCACTCTATTTCTGCCAGAAATTACTATACTATACAGTCCAACAACACTCAATTATTATAATGCTATACATCTATTCTAAACCTCTATAATATATAATTCATTCATCCAATTATCAAATGAATAATACATTAACTTAATCGACACTCGTTTTTTAGGTTTTACAACTTTTAATTTCTATAGAATATGCGCTTTATATTTGTTCCACTATGTATTTGCTTTTGATTTAATAGTTGGTTCACATAAAAAATATGTTTTGCCAATTATTTTGTAGATTGCTTTCCACCAGTGATAACACAAAACTACATCAATAATATAGTGGACATGTCAGTAGGCAAAGAAATTCTTGTCTTCTTGTATCTCTTGTTATGAGACCACCCATTCTTTTTATCAATCATTTGTCTTCAGTATACGTTTAGGCTGTGTTGTGATGTGAATGTAAGCCATGAAAATCAATCAACCAGTAGACTATCCTTCTCTCGTTTTTCTATTTAGTTTTTCATTGCATTTCTTTTCTTCTTCTTTTGCTTTCTTGCATTCTATTGAGTAACCTTTAAGATGGTTTTGCCATCAAACTGATGAAAAAGAGATACTCTCACTCACAATAAAGTACTGTGTTCTTGTCTCACGAATTTCTTGTCCTCTTTTCCTTTTAAGATAAGCGTAAAGAGGATGCTATTGTTTCCCATTGAGATTAGCAGCAGTCACATTCTGTACTAGCTCCAACTCATACATATACTAACATTAAGTGATGAAAGCCACGTATAGTATCATATTCTATGTCGTAAATATGGCTTACATTAAAAACAACACTAACTTTGAGTACATTTTTATCAGAACCCCTACTTCTCTCTTAATGAGAGCTATAAATAGCTAAGAATAGTTTGATTTTTCAATTCACTTATTATACATTTTATGCGTGACTATCAAAATAGAAATTCTCAAAATTATTAATTTTTTATACATTTCATTTTAGAATCATTGAAAAATTTATGCTTTTTTGTTGAATCAAATCAAAACTTATTTTGAAATATTTATATTAAGTAATCTTTAATGAGTTGACTAACTTTTCATTAAATTATGATTTTTATAATGGGATAATAATTATATACCCACTGATAGCTCATTGATTCATATTTAAACTCATTTTCAATAATTCAATCAATATTTTAAAATTGCTGTAAGTTTATAAATAGTCGTTATTTTAACACTTTATTTCATTACTAAAGATATTACTAATAAAAAGAATGTATGTGTATGCCTGTGTGTATGTCTGTGCGTATGTCTGTCCTTCCATTTGCCAAAATCACTATAAGCTTCTAAAATATTGAATAGAAAAACCCCATATTTCAACCTTAAGTGTATCCATCGTTAGTTCTAACAGAAATTAATTATGAGAACACCACTTATTTCTTTCATAACTGAAATTATATCGTTTGACTGTTATTTTCTCGAATATCTGACACAATAGCCTTATGGGAAATCATAGAAACAGTAACATTTGCACATTTCACTCGTCAGTATATTCTCTGGTGTGCACTAAATGGAAGCTTCATTTAGAACTAAGATTATTGAGTTTTATCATATGTTGATATAACCACCTCCTCATTCAATCCCAATCACATGTTTAACATTTATTGCTATTTTGCGATTAAACAAAAGATTGTTTTCAATCAATTAAAATATATACTTAAAAATGGACTTAAATAATGACTGTTAAGCCACCACAAAATCTAATGGTGTATCACATCCACTCAATTCTGTCAAAATAAGTTGATTTGATTGATTCAGTGATCAAACAAAAGGTTTATGATGTGATGTCAATTATAATACAGATTGTCAGCGCGTTTAATACTAAATAGAAGAAGATAATAGACTTGTTATTTAGTCTGCTGCTAACGAACTGCATAATGAGAGTGTTAATGGAGGACTGGCCGAAGTGCCCTTTAAAATGTAATCAACTGCAGCTATCGTTATGCAGTGACAAGAGTTTTATTGTGCGCTATAAATTGTTAGCTAAAGTGCTCTGCGTCTCCAATTTAGAGCTTTACCATTTCGGTGTATTGCTATAGCCATAAGAATTTATGTCACATCTGGGATTTTTTCTTCTAAAGTGCTCTCGAAATAACAGAATTAGATTGCATTTTTGTAACGTTATATTGTGTTTG
Organism: Nanhermannia elegantula; assembly: GCA_034699485.1. Classification (NCBI taxonomy): domain Eukaryota; kingdom Metazoa; phylum Arthropoda; class Arachnida; order Sarcoptiformes; family Nanhermanniidae; genus Nanhermannia; species Nanhermannia elegantula. The sequence continues at coordinate 2,232 of JAQGCH010003220.1, forward strand.
AACTAACCGTCGCATAATAATGAATACTATTCTATGAATACTTTCTACTCTAAGGCTCCAAATTCCATGTAAATGCGATTCCGCACTAATTTCTCTTTTCATTAATTTTAATCCTAACAAAAAAGCAAGATTTATCTCCGCTATCAAATCGTCAGTAAAATACTTTCTAATTAAATCAGTTGAAGCTTAAAATGCAAACACATTTAAACAAAAGCTAATTTAATGATATTAATGTATGTATTGACTGTTAAATAAAAAGAATGTTTATTTTGAGCTCTACATTAAACACCATTAAGGGCTCATTTATTAATTAATTAAATAACACATAATCTTATTGAAATCATTTTTTCGACACTTATAATGTTTATTTTAGTTTTAATTGTTTTCAAGTTTTCTTAGAGTTCAATTCAAATAAATAAATAATTTTGATTAAATATTTGGAATTAATTTTTTTTAATGTTTAGATTTTCATTAATAAAGAGTTATAAAAGTGCAGAAATTGAAGTTTAGACTTATGTTGAAGTTGAAGTATAGATAATATGTATATTTAAGTATTTCATTTATAATTAATGATCAGTATTTTGATATTTTAATACCTAATCTTTATATTTATTTCGATATTTTCGATATATACAGTATATATTTATTGTATTATACAAATATATTTATTTATTTATTTATATTTCAATTAATAAAAAAGTTAAAATTTTTTTATTACTCTAAATAAATAATGACTCAAAAACTACAGGAAATTGGTAGCAGAGCACAAAAGTAGATAATACAGTACGAGTGTATATCAGTAATATATATTCAAGTTTTGTTAAATAAATCAAATTTTTTTATATTGAGATTCGTGCCTATGCTGAGCTCTTGATTAAAATAAATTGAAAACAGTAATATCAAAACAATTAATCATTAAGGGATTGTCTGTTTTGAACAAACGTCAAAAATATTAGGGATAGACATATATCAATATCTAGTGAATAATTATTGAATAACTGAAGTGAGTTATATTGATAGGTATTTGCAATCAAAATATGTTCAGTAGCAAGACTTTGATTAGCATTTGTTTTCATTTGTTTGAAAATAGTTAAGAGGCGTTCGCCAACAAATACAATAAAAACATATAAGGCTGTTATGAATAACTTATGATTGCTATCAAATTGCACACGCCATGCAATAGTGAACCCATGCAATTGTGAACTCTACAGCTCAACAAAAAGATGAAACTAAAAAATAGAAAATGCCGGCGCGACTATTGATGCTCTCATACAGAATGCATAAGTTAGTTCTCATACATATTCAATACTTTGCACTACAGATTATTATACATTATACATATGATAGTGAAATGAGTGACTGTTTTTAGCCCTGGGTGTAGTCCTGTCACATCATAACACGGAATTTATGCATTCATTTTGCATCACTAATCATTTTAGTATTGCTTAGTGTTTGTCTGTCGAGCTCTCTTTTCTCCTCACCTCTGCTTCTTTTGCCTGTAAATTACTGGAATCGATATTATCATGTCATGCATTGCATGCACAGCAGGTGATAAAATAGAGTCTTATAAAAACTAAACTATATATGCTATTAGTTATTCCATTTGTAGACTCATTTAAAAGTTGAGTTTGGTGTTCGGGCCTTTATGTAAGCTATTGATTGGTTGGGTTGCCTTTAAGTCATTTAGGTTTTATGCCAGACTTATATTTCTTGTTTATCAGTCTATGAGAATGCGTTTATTTGTTGGTTTTCAGCATTTCTTAACAGTAGTCTAAAGCAACTTCAGGACACCTTTCTTTATAAATATATATATAGTTATGATTTAATGTCAGGAAACGTGGCCTTCAGCTTATATGTAACTATATAATTAGTGGAGTTATATCAAATTGAAGTTTGTAGCTGCTAAAAATTGAATCACGATTCCATTCAATATTTGAAGGATAACTAATTATTTTGTTTTTAATATAAAGGATTATTACGAGAGTCTATATATACTAAACGTGTATTTGATAACAAAAATTGCATGTTATGTCTTATCAATGTTATTCATCTCATGTATCTTAAAAGTTCTGTCAGTCATAGGAATATTAAAAAAATTTTATATCTTTGTTCAAATATTTACTAAATTAAAAGGGTTTTCTAAATTTTATTCAATCGATATTTTAAACAATTTCTAATTCCTCGCCTTTTATTAGAAAATAAATGATATATAAGTATGGAATCAAATTTTATACACATAAACAGTAACACAAAACGTATTATAAGATAATTTATAAACCATTCGTCAACTTATTTATCGGACTCATTACTATTCTGGTGATTATGATTATTAAATACCATTACATAATCATATTTTAGGAGAGGGAGAAAGACCAGAGATAAACTGATAAGCAATTCACGAACTTAGGCGTTAAAGCGAACAAAAACTGAGGGAGAAGTCCTGCGTGGAATCGCACCTGTAATTAAAGAGATCTGAATGATTACATTTTAATGATTACCTGTCATGTATAGATAGTGTCAAGTTATAGTTTTGCGCCGGTATCTCTTTAGCTTGTTTTGTGGTTTATTATTAATAGCTGTTGTATTTGATTCCACTTTACATAATAAGACAATATTAGGGTTACCATAGAATAGGATTTTGATGGCTGTATATATACTCATATATGGTATTGTTTAAGAAATGCAATTTAGGAATAAGTTTCAATTCCCTTAATAACTGAGAAACTATTAATTCTATTTTGAGTAACAATAAAATACATTTGAATGGAACTCATGTATAACTTATTGAATACTTAATTTATTAAATAATATTATCAAAAGATGAATCGATGTGCTTCATCAATTATAAAACACCACAAAGAGTTTAATGTTGTTATTTAGCTTTAGGCCAATTATTTGAATGCACAGCTGATGGTAAAAGTAATTATTTATAATGATGACAAATGATGTTTAGTGTGAAACTTAAAGTGAGTTCATTTCAGACAATCCGACCGAACCAATGATTGCAAATACTAATAAATTGTTGGGAGCACTTAATTTGGCTAAAGTTTAATTGTCTGAACCCCTACTAAAGCACATTTTTGCTTAAGGGAATACCTGTACTGCGATCTGAATACTAAATATTTTTTATGATTGCAAACAAAAAAGTTCTTTTTCGATAGTTTAATATTACGTCTCGAATGAAAGTTATTAGTATATGAAAAGTTACTTTTATTAAAGTATACTTTATAACTAATCTAATGCTATAATTAAGTTTAGTTATGGGTTGGTTAAGCAGACCGGGTGCGGACAGATTGCTCTAAGCATGAATATATTCATGAAGCTAAAAAGCTGTTAAATGGCAGAAATATCCCTAACTGGATATTAAAACAGGGGTTCAAACAGTTGAGTTTGGGCCAAATTAAGTGCAGTTAATTGAGCACAAATTCAATCTATTTTCAGTTTTGGCATTCAATCTGATAAGTCTCTGAACACTCTATAATCATTTGGCATTAAATTATTATTAAGAAACCTTATATCTCAAAAATTTGATCCTTATCTTCAGTCGGGAAGACTTCAGTTGATGTTGAGTTTATTTTCATTCTGCAATAAATCATTTGCTGACCAGAAATGTTGAATATAAGCAGTTTATTACATGACTCGTCACTCGTTACTTAATCTGATGTCAGTGTTTAGTCTCAGTGGGCATATCACTCATGACATAACTATGCATAAAAATTAGACAAAAAGCAATACTCTTCTATTTATAAGTTATCTGAGCACATCAGTTTACCACAATATGGGTATACTGTTTGTATGCATACATACATATACATCGCTAACAGATTGCTCTCTAGAGAATGAATTGATTTTTTATCATTTTCTTTCCATTTACTGAATGACAAGTTTATGCGCAATCTCTACAATACCTCATAAACTAATGTGAAAATCATTTTCATAAGTTATTTTGAGAGCTTTATTGTGCTTCACAAAAATGTAATAAAATATAAGCTTTTATTCAATTTCATGCAAATGAGTAAATTTGCATTTATTATGTCTGAAGTAGGGCTCATGCTCTCCAAAGAGTGCTCTCTTGTCTCAATTCCTATGTGAATATATTCTCGTTGATCTTCATTTATTATGCGAGCATTCATTCATTTATTTTTTTAACGATAATCACGAATGCAATTCTGCTCTTAATATATTCATTTTGGAAATCATATCAAATCATAAACATTACCAAAATAACAGTTTTCTTTAATTTCTATAAATAATCACTGATATAGACAGACAGAAAATATGCAGACTTTTGAGTCAATAATATGTATTTATTTGCGAACATACTGTTTATTACACAATTTTTGTATAGTTTTGTATTTGAAACTTTAAATCTGTTGGGTTGGGAAATATATCTTAGTGAAGGTAATAAATCATTAATGAATTTGAGGTTTCATTAATGAAAACAGAATCAAATGTCTTAAATTCCAGCAAAGAATAATTTGAAGCCAGCTTTTTAAACCACCCAAAAATCAATCTTGACTTGAGTTTCATTGTGAAGCAAAGATTAATAAGGAAAATGTTGACTCAAAGAGGCAGAGATTGATTTTTGGTAATAAAAATTCATCGATAAATAAATATTATTATAGGTTTAATCATAACATTGATTCATAAAATTTAATGTAATTTAAAATGTGAAACGATTAATAATTAATAAGTATTAAACATTTTAACCTCTTATCGAAATAATAATTTTTATTTTTGCAAACTTTTAAATTGAAACGATTTGAATTAATTTCGTACATAACTATATCATGTAATTCCCATTAGTTGTGGAATTAAGTGAAGAATACTTGAGCTTTTTCCTGATAAATGAAATAAATGGATTACAGGTAGCTTTGACTTTAATAATTATTTGAAAAAACTTGTAAAACACGTTTAATGCCTAATAATTGATGTGGAAGTATTCGAAAGAATTCACGAATAATAAATGAACATTCTCAGTATAAATGGCTGTTAATTTTTTATTGCTATAATTATACGAATTTGTGCTTTCCATTATTCTCTTAAGATTATAAGTTGCTTAATGTGATAATTATTATGATTAATTTCTATGAGCCTTTAAATCACTTAAAGCCTTAAAGTATAAATTTTTAATTTATATTTTTATTCTCTTATTTTTATAGATCTCTGAAGAAGGATCTGATTTTCCCAATTCAACGTTTGTGTCTTTAAGCAAAAGTAAGTCTATCTGTTTATTTAAATTTCTATCACATTTCAAATTTTAATATAAAATGTCTCAACTCTATGAACTTTAATTAAAAGTAAGTTTGATGTATAGCTTAAACTATAAGATAAACGAATGTTTCTTTAAGTGGTTATTCACTGAAAGAGTGTTGAAAAAGATTAGCTTTAATAAAAAAAGATCCAATATAAGTTTTAGGCTTTAGAGCGCAATCTATCAATTATTTAAAAAACGAAAGCTATCTATTGTAACAATTAGGGGCTGACAAGAACCTGTGGAAGAAAACTTTATGATCAGTTTTTCTTATTTTTTGTTGAGTGCAGCAAAACACTTAATGTGATAAGTTTTAAGCACACCTCAAGTGAAATTTCAAGAATGTTTGCCACTTATATCGTTAGCTTGAGTTCAATTATAGATTGGATTTTAATTAAGAGAACCAATTGAATGATAAGTTTGATTGATTCCAACATATCTCTCAACTCCAGCATTAACTTATGTGATATGTCAAGTTCAAGAAAGCTTAGATTGAGTTAATCTTCTGTTAGTTTAAAATGTTAGTCATGTGTTATTTGTCAGCTTGAGTCGCATTTCATAAGTTTATCCTTATTTAGAAAATAGATTTCACTGTTGAATACATAAAATGAATAATAAGTATATGAAGAAAGTGTAAAAATGATGCAAAGCTTATTATTAGTATTATAGAAAGTAAACCTTTTGATTATAAGATTCAGATTCCTTTACTAACAGCTCTCAAGTGTTTATGTTAAGTGTTAACGCCTTGACATTATCTTATCTGAGCCTACTTTTGGAGCTCTAAACTTCATATCGTTAGAAAAGCACTTGAAAGTTGATAGCAATACAAATAGTGAAATTGCAGCAATTGTCAGGAGAGTGTCAACGACTTTCTTGTAAAGGTTACCAATGGAAAAGTGTATTTCAAGTGTCTATGGGTTTGATTTGTTTTCATTATCCGTGTCTTCCCCTATTCGGCAACATTCCATATTTCGGAATACTTTCAGTAACAACTACTGGAATTACTATGATTACCACGAAATGTCGCATTTTTACTTTTGGTTATCAAAAGCTCTTTAATTTTTGTTAACATTTGGGCTTTTTGTGGCTTTATTTGTAAACTCATCTGTCAAAAGTGTTTTTTCTTAAACTCTGTTAAGATCTGATTCAAAGCTTAGTCGTCGTCATATTCTGATGCAATTAATTTATTTAGTTTTTAAACTTTTGGTTTTAGTATTTCGAGAAATTTCTATTTTTGTGCAGAATCTTGACTTTGAAAAGCTTTAGAATAGAGATTAAATTAGATGTTTTTTATATAAAATAAATGTATTTTCTAATATAGAAGACACCACATCAGCTTCATTAACACGTCATAATTCTTTAAGTAAAAGTCCTTCTGAAGAGCCGACAAGGATAACAAGTTTACAAAGTCCAAGTGCGTCGAGCAATAGTACTGTCTTAACAACTTCTTTAAGCACCACATCTGCTAATAAAGTGATCTCTAATTCATCTTTAGAAAACAGTTGTGCAAAAGTGCCATCAGATTCGAGTTCTATCAATAAAGATAATAGTGATTCTTCAGAGCCCAGCGACTCATCCAAAGAAAATAAGAGCATATCATTTACTTTATTAACGTCTTCATTAATAGCAAGTTCTCAAAAGTCACCATCAATTGGGGCAAAGAATTCGTCGATTAGTGAGGAGAAAGTTTATTCATCAAAAACAGCGTCTAATGATAGCTCATTCTCCTCAACTTGTTCATCATCTTCTGCGGCGCTGCCTTTGAATAGTTGTAGTATTAATTGCGAAGCAATTCCACTATTAAGCCATAATCTAATTAGTGTTCATACAAAAGAAGATGATTTAGATTCAGAAACGTCAACAAATTGTTCCTCATCTGAAGCTCCTATTGTCAAATCAAATCGTGTCTCAACACCACCACCACTATTGCCGCCTCCATTACCGCCTCCATTGAGTGGAACTTCAAATTCAATTCCTTCAGTTTCATCGACATCTACTCCACAGTATTGTGGCACAGAATCGAGTGATTTATTAGCAGTTAGTCATCACTCAAGTGCACAACAATCAGACACTTTATTGTCGAAAAGTAAAGATAAGTCAATTAAACGGCACGGAATAGTTACGTTTCAATCACATTTCATTGAATCAGTACTTCGTAATAAACAGACAACAGATCATTGCAATGCACTAAACAGTAAAGACATTATCAACAGAACAAATCACTGTTATTCTCCTCCCTTTGTTAATAAATTTGAAAATAATACTAATATAAGTAATAATAGGAAAAGTATATCATCTAATAGTAAAGTTTCATCAAAGAATCAGAGAACTACCTCTCCTTTAAGTAAAATTTCAAATAATAGTTCATCCAATATATCGAATATCTCTAAGCCTTTAGTTAAAGACTCGTCGCAGTCGTCGCCGCATAGCTTTGGCAGCAAAAGGGCAGCTTCTCCTCTATTTTCAAATCAAAGTACTCCTAATAAACAAGTGCGTCAAACGAGTCCTAATCATATTCATCACTTGGATTCTCTTAACTCTCCTCTACACCCAAGATCTTCAACTCCAAGTATTCGAAGCACTAGTAGTAGCCTTTCAAGTCTTAGTCAATTAAGTCAGTCCATTGGCGGCACATTTAATAGTAATACTAAAGAAAGGGAAAGAGAGGGTGCATCTAGTGTTGGCGCTGCCAGTAATAAAAGTTGTAGCAGTTCTAGAAATACACCATCTATTGCTGTCTCTAGTTCTTCATCCACAGAGAGCACCAATTTTTCTGCAACATTTGCTGCCACTAAAAGTCATTTGTGGTCATCGAGGTATTTAACGCAAAATTATTCCTATTAATCATCTATTTGTTGAACTAATCTTTATTTTTTTATCAGTTCTAATCCTATCTCAAGTGGAGGATTAAGTAGTGCAGCCATTTCTCACTTATCATCTGCAAGTCTAGCGCCTCGTGTGTCCACACCAAGTATATCATTGCCCTCTTCAATACACAACAATCATTTAGGAATGTTTGCGTCACCCATTCCTCCCGCTTCGCTTTCATCAGTTGGCGGTGCGGTGGCGCCCAGTGCTGCGCCATCGCCTTTCATTGGCGATTCATTGTTTTCCCATCAAAGTGAGTCACAAATCAAACGATTATCTATTTTGAGACCGACATTATTTTGGTTTTTTTTCAATTCAATGCTTTAGATCAAGATTTTCTGAGGCGTGAATTGGACACAAGATTTCTTGCATCTCAAGACAGAACTATCAATATTCCTCCGCCACCTTATATGCGAGCAGAGATGCACCAACACATTCATCTTCAGCAAAGTCAGCCGTTCGCACTTCCGCCTGCAATAGGAAGCTCTCTTGTCCAGCCTTCTAATCCACATTTGGTATTATATTTGATGACATTTATGTAAAGCAATACTAATGTACTGATATCTATGCCAACAGTACGACAAATTTCCTAAATTAGATCAAGCCTTTTATGGTCGCAGTGCTCTCGGACTTCCGGGCTTTCCTAGTC
>JAQGCH010003221.1:0-10999 GCA_034699485.1 Nanhermannia elegantula
CGGAGGTTATATTTTAGATTTATAATGTTCCTGAAGGGATTTTTTTATTCCATTTGGTATGTGGTAAATGGTCAAATGCATTTTATGTTAGCCTTTCACTTTGTGAGAAGACAAAGCCATAAAGGTAGCGGTGGCCTATACATGTCTAAATATCTCTTAATAATCAACGATTCCATTCGAGTAAATTCATCTGATTATTTGCTTATTTTTTCGCAAATTAATATTTTTGTTCAAAATATCTCAAATTTAGCGCTTATTTTTAGTGTTTCCATAGAAACCCATTATAAATACAAAACTTCACAAAAATTGAGGTGACTGTTGAAAAATTTTGATATTCCGATCTGAAGGGTTTGGATAGTCATAGAATCAGTTCATATGCATTAATTCAAAATGAAATGATAAAAAGGGTGCCATGAAGGATACTTATCAAGTATACCAATAATTGAATGAAATTATATTTCTCTGTTTCCTTTACAAATGTGAGTCAACTTATTTTGATTACATATACTAGTATTGTATTTGATAGCAAAGTATGATATTCAGTTATACAATCAATATTAAAGTACATACCATTTGAACATTAATTTCGGAAAATAAAATCTTTACTGTTTAAAAAAAATGCCCTACTTCTGCAAAAACCTCATCCAATTTCATTTGACTCCAATACTTCAATAAATATCACTACAATTCATTCAATATCTAATTTTTCAAAAAAAGTAATATCTATTGCTTTCCTCGAAGAACATAAACTCAGAATGCTTTCAAAATCAATTGAGTATCAAATGTCATATTTTCTTTAGGAATATACAGTTAATAATTTTGTTCAGGAATTTTTATAGTATGTCTGACAAAAATGAACTTTTATTTTTTAGGAATGTTTCCTTCCCTAAATTCATATTTACCTTGTACACTTATGTATGCTAAAAATTGATGCATGTACCACAATCATAAATGTATTTTAAGTCAATATGAGCTCATATTAATAGTTACTCTTATTTATTCTTTATTATTATTCCGGTATTTTTACTTATAATTTCAATTTTTCGAAACTATTGATTATATCTTTATTTAACTATTGGATAAAAAAATTGTGAAATCAAAACTTATGAGTTTTTTTAACAATAAAAACCTTAACAAATGATAGTTTAAGAGAATATTAAATGTTTAGTTCTTTGAATCCCTTCAAAAATTTGTATGAGAATTATTATTAGAATTTATGTTTATAAAGACTACTATTTTCTCATAAAACGTATTGTATTTAATCATATGAAAGGTTAATATCTATCGTTTATCATTAGTGAATGTTGATGTGTAGGTGATAATGAAATGATTGGTTTGATTCATAAAACGTGACATTCATAATAAAACTAACAATTGTGAAAAGCAATAATCGTTTTTCTTTGACCAGAATACAGGTAGTCTATTGATTGATTGAGGTATTGATTACTATATCTTGTACTTTAAATATGGTCCCATACGTAGTATACATATATATATGAAATTTTTATGACTCAATCAAATGCTTAATTTCAATTTTTAAAAAATATTTTCTAGAAATAACAAGTTTTTTAAATAACAAAAGTTATGTACTGTACGCTATTCAAATTGAAGAAGAATATTAAGATATAAAAAGGAAAAAATTATTTCCGAATAACAATCTCATAATTTTTCATTTCAAGGAAAATGCATATTATGATGAATTGATGACAAGAGGGTTGACAAAAGCAATGTGTAACTTAAGTAAGATATGTCTAACATATGGCTTTGCTCATGAAATAATTTTGTTATCACAACATTTCCGCATAAGAAGCTTTGGCGACCACTTGACAAAACCAATACCAGTACATAGACTTGATAGTTAAGGCTTTTGTCTTACAATCAAAAAGGAAAGAATAGTTCCAAACGTGAATATGTGGTATCAAAATATAAAAATCGAACAAAATTATTATTATTTACATTTAATAACTATATAATAACATCATTTATATGTATTATTATACTGTATTCTGTTAAACAAATGAATAATATTGAAGAAATAAATCATATGAAATGTAAAATTGATCTTTTGGTTGGCATAGAATAAGTGGAGGCTAAGTTATATTATAGCTAAACATACTGACGGATATATTAATAAGATACTGTTATATGCAATAAAAAGAAAAGCAAATTACAATCATTTGAATTGCATTTGTATATTATTAGTCAAATAATCGATAAATCTATTTAAGTCTTTTGAGTACTACAGTATAATTGTATGATTAGTTTTCAAAACACGTTCAGTAGTAATACAAACCCAAGTAATGTCATACCCACAAATTTATGGTTAGGGGTCAGACAAGAAAAATTGAAAATTTGACAATTTTTAAAATTGCTACAGACATACACTTAAATGCCAAACACTTGGTGAGTCGCCTGGTCAGGAGTCTAAGTGGCGCAGCGAGTGAAGGTGTCGGACTCACGATCGAAGGATCGTGGGTTCGAATTCTGACTCCGCTCGTTTCTTTGACTGGACTTTCTAGCCAAAAGATCCATTGTTTTGCAATCCCCAGCCCACAGCACATATAAGTTACAGTTCGCGTTACAACAACAACAACAACAACAACAACAGTCGCCTGGTTACATAGCAGGGTACTGCCTGAAAGTTATTTATAATTACAAATAGTCAAAACTCAATATAAACTCAATTTTTTGCTTAACTTAATTGAATTAAAACAAAATGGACCATAAATTATTATTTAAGTCATTTTTAGCCTTTGATTATTTATAACTTATGAGTTCTGATATAAAGATGAATGTTTTGACTTGTTTCAGAAAATGTCTACAAAGTGTGTTTTAAGCTTTTTTTTACTTACGCATAAAAGTAAGAAAAACTTTCATTGAGTGATTGCACAAAAGTAAAATAGGAAAACTTAAACATAATATATATATATATAATATTAAACAGTATAAAAATAATGTTAAATATATTATTTCACATGAATCAATTGAAAGACTAAGTTCATTTGAAGGACAGAGTTGATTGTTAAGTATGAATAGGACTCAGAAGTGAGTTTAATGTTAGGGATTTCGTAAAACATGCATTAATTTTATTCAGGTATATATTGAATAAAAAGAGAGCATTAAACACTATGTTACTCACCCACTGATAATTCAATATAAAGCAAAGGCTACTTTTCCTAATACACAATCAATTTGGCAAAAGTATAAAAATGTAATTTAGTGAAATATTCTGAAAAAGTTTTCAGATTAAAGAAACAGACCGTTTACCCGAGGAATTATTGACATTGTTTTTAATGAAATTTGGCTTTTCTTTGTTCTTATTTATAATTTGTATCAGAATTTTATTAACCTGTACAGTACTACTTTTCACTTAATTAAATGGTTGACTTAAATTAGAGTTCTCTTCTTAAAAGTAATGTGATAAATTTTGCTATGAAAGCGTTAAATAGCGGTGTTTGAGTTCTCCGAACTCAACTGAAATAGAAAATTGTGATACACCACTAGTATTAAAACAGAGATAATGTGAAATGAGAATCAGTGAGTTGAGATCCATTGTTAGAAACGTTCAAAAAATGAATATACATATTGATATTTATATATTCATATGAATGCATTGTTATTCATACTGACAAAAAAATGTGCCAGTGTGAAAAACATATTATTTGAATTGAAAAAATATAAACGTTTTCTGCAATTTTTGTTCATTTTATTTTAGAATAATAGGTTTTACTATATCTAATGTATTTCTGAAATGAAAGATCTGAATCCGAATCAAGTATTTTATTATAGACCGTTACATCATAATTACAGAGTAGAATCTTATTAGAATTAATTTATTTTAATTCTCGGCACATAAGATATATTTACATTTAGCTCTTATATTATAAAAACAGGAATCCAATTAAAGAAGCTCATGCTGCCGAATGAGAAAAGTAATTATTTCTCACACTTACATGTTATTTGCAAATAAGATATCTTTACATTTCATTAAATGTAATTAAATAAATGCTGGTTTTCTTGTTATGATCTTTGTTTATTCATCAAAATATATAGAATATTATCGAATAAACACTCAAAAGTTAGTTTTAATATAATTTTGTAATAATGTTAGTGTTGGGTAATAAGTTATCGCATGAATATGTGTCATTTAATCTGTTTTTAATCAAATATTTCATTGCATTTACATTTAATTGAATGCAATATAATATAATTCTAACTACCACTTCATGCTCATTATACTTTTCTGGTTATACCTAACAATACAAAATGGTATTTGAAGCCCTATTATTAAAAGTTATCTAAATTATTTATTTTATAGATGAACCACATGCGAAGACTTTCAATAGATATTTATGTCTCAAGTGGTCATCAAAGCAATAAATAAGTTGTCGACGCATTTGCTTTGAAGTAGAGCAGAGTGTTTATCCTGTTTATATTGACGCATTTAATTTGTGACTAAAGAGCTTTTCTCTAATAATAAGTCCAAAATATTGTAGATCACAGTTGAAAAATGTTTAATGGCCCATAAATAAACTTTGTCAGAATTGATATAGACAATATTTTTATTGATCTCTTTTTGTCTCAATTGTAATATCTTTGCGAAAACTTAATTTCACGAAAATATATTTAAAGCTTACAACTCAACATATAATAGAGGAAGTTTTCATAAATCCTCTATAAAACCTAATTTAATGTAAAAATTTGTGTCTGAAGTGCAGTCGATATATTTTTTTGTCATTTAAGTCATTCAATTGCGTCTTATTTTATTATTTTGGTTATAGTGGTTGACACAAATCAAATGAAGACACAAATCTAAACTTATATACCACGTATACCATAGTTCAGAATATTCATTATTTTGATGTTATCTAAGAGTTATACTTTAAAATTTAAATTATTCTATAACTTATCAAAAGCTCTTAGTCCACTTTATGTTCAATCTAAGCACTGGTATACAAATATTTGATAAAAAATAAAATAAAGCATTTTTGACGTCATTTTCATATAAAATGCAAGCAAACAATTTTGTGATGTACACAATTATAGCGCGAAAAAATTTTATTATTTGAGTAAGTTTAAGTCTATCAGTATTCACAAAAATTTAATAACTTAAGTTTTCAAATTTGAGTTTCAAATAATACAAATATTTTGATATTAAAATATTTTCTGTTTATCAATGAATAATTACAGTAGTATTAATTTAAAAATTGGTAAATAAACTATTTATTTCTAAATTATATAAATCATATGTTTATCTAAAAATTACTTTTATTCAATTACTAGTATTCAAATGCAGTGAATTATATCATATATCATTGCATTGTAAAGAATAATAGATACCCAAACTACGGTACGCAGGGCCGGATCCAATTATTTGGCCCTCAAATCAAAAATATTTATGTTAACTAAGAGAGGACTGTTTGGTGTTACCTTAATATTAAAAAACGGCTTTTACTACTAGATAGTGATTCAAAAAATGAAATCATTTAAAGTCATTTTATCGGCGAATGGGTTTATTTATTATAATTTAAATTAAATTAAAAATGATTGTATTGTTAAATACCATTAGTTTTCCATATGTATGTACTCCCGAAATGTCGTTTTCTTGCAACACGTTTATAACTATTGCTCTTTCTATCTATAAATATGATAATATCTAATTTTTAATTTAATTTAAATTATAATAAATAAACCCATTCGCCGATAAAATGACTTTAAATGATTTCATTTTTTCAATCACTATCTAGTAGTAAAAGCCGTTTTTTAATATTAAGGTAACACCAAACAGTCCTCTCTTAGTAAGCGTCTTAAGTGATTTTCTTCACAAATACACACATACAAATAAATGTACTTATAAATTCTTAGTGTATGTGTCTCAGTGTTTATGAAATTTAGGCTTGAACTTAGCGGCTTAGGTTTTATTTTAACTGAGATAGCTTACTAATTTACTGGGAAGTTTATTAAGCTCAAGAATTATTTGAGGTCGACATGTCAAAGCTAAACATCTAACATTTCGAACCTAAGGACTTCTTTATTTAAAATATATTTTTAATACCAAATTAACAAATTTTTTATTAATTTGCTTTTACTAAATAAAAATAGCTGAAACGATACTGATAAATGTTTCTATTATGGGTGATACACATAGTTCGTACGCAGGCATGCGGGAGGGAGTATTAGTCAAAAGCATACAAACTCTTATACTCCTATATGCTTAACATCAGGTATAAGTGCGCATAAACCTACAGGGAGAGGATAGTGGTCTAAAAGTGGTAAAAAACTGCGTGCGTACTATGTTTATTACGCCTAATAAATTTTGTAACTTTTTCAAACCGAAACAAATCGTCAGTTGAGTTCTATAAAGTCGTAACTCTAAAAAGTATTATTTTGAGAAAAATGAGTTTAAAGTTTCAGAACCACAGTTATACTCACAATGAGATACGATTATATGGAATTGCAGGCTATGCTGTAATTAAATCGAATTTTTCGAATTAGATACTGTATGAGGGTTAGTTAGTGAATCTGAAAATGTATCAAAAACTAGTAATAACTCAGTTTTCGAAAATTTTCGATTTACGACTTTCTAGAATTCAACCGACGGAATGGCTTTAAATTTCTTACAAATTTCTGCATATTTTTGAATTGGATTGTATGTTTTTTTTATAAATTAGAATGCAACATTATTATAAAATTATAAATTATATTCGTATGTATATACATCTAATTGAAAGTTATTATTATTGATATATAAATAAAAATTGAACTCAAATCTCAAACTTTAGATAAAATAAGGTTTAATTAATTTTTATAAACGGAATTAGTTATAGGTAAACGTTAACTGTGAAATTAGTTTTTCTCTCAAATTTTAAATAAGAAAATATTATTACAAGTTAATATTTAGATGTTATATTTACCACTAACTAATATTTTCTTCACAGCATAATATTCACCGTCAAATTTATTTTGAACACGAAACACATGACCAAACGCTCCTTCGCCTATTTTCTCCTTTTCTATAAATACTTTATTGTAGAAAGAATTTTGAGCAAGTATTGAATCCTCAAATTGTGCTTCATCAGCACTATTACTAGTATATGATATCTTTTGCCAATTGGATGTAAAACTTTGACTATCCATTTATAAGCTAATTTTCATAAAAATAAAGTTATATATTATATTGTGAATTAAATCGTTCAATTTTTATATAAATTGCACATTTTAAATAGTAAAAAACAATTAAACAAAATGTTAGTTTTAACTCTACTATAAGTATAGATATAAACTTTTGTACAAAGTATTAGTCAATAAAATTTTCTAAACGTTAATATGGAAACAATCAGCATTTATTAAATTATAACGGGTTTATTTACAATAACTATAAGAATACCAGGTGATAAGTCTTAAGTTTATTGCCTATCATAAAATAAATTTTCACATGTATTAAATGGTATTTACTATTATCTTACGGGTACTACCAAAGAGAAGGGCAAAACCAATTTTTATGTAACCAGTGGGGTATGAACAAGAGGAATGATTCCTCTTTTTATCAAAATATAATATAAATTATTAATAAAACGCGACATCTTTCAGCCTAATTATATATTAAACAAATTGATTAAAGCTTCGTTTACAAACATTATTTTGACTTTTTTTAGTAATAATTGTGCTCTACTATATAGTCAGTTAAGGAAAAGTTAGTATTGATATATTACTAGAGATAAAAGTAAGTGGCGCTTTCTAAACTTTTAATTAATATTGCGACTATTTCTAACGTTTTCGAGCGAAATCGAAATACTAGTTCTATTTGTTTTATTTTTAAAAATTAAAATTTTAGTTCGGTTTTGTTCGAAACTGTTAGAACTAGAAGCAACATTAATTAAATTTTAGAAGGTGCTATTTACTTTTGTCTCTAGTAATATATTACATCACATTTGTTCAAAGCATTAAGAAATACAAGTTTATTTTAAATACATTCATGAAACGGTTTTTACCTATAACTTATTATATTACTTTTATCTACAAATGATAAGAGGATAAAACGTTTCATAACTAAAATGTAACATTAATTAAAAGTTTTTGATTTTAAGCAATAATGAGTTATATTTTTTACATTTTGATTATATTTATTGTTCAAATAAACAATACTTGAATATTAATAAAAGATATTTTATTTAATTTTATATTGAATTAAGTTATGGATAATATTGATGCAGAAATGTCAAGCGTTACGCCACTATCTATTTGGACGCTAATGAAAGTCAAAAACGAGCCAAAAGATTGCTTTGATTGTTATGTTTTAACGGCTTCCGGACTTTTTGAATATAATAATCACGAAGTTTTCGCAAAAGATGTACAACCAATGTTAAGTGAAAACGTCATAAGTAAGTATTAATAAAATGAGTAAAATTATTTGGAATGTTTTTTAGAAAAATGTTTAATTGAGTTGACTTCATATATATTTCTATGATCATTAAAAATTAAACCACGCCGCTATGTGGAAATCTAACCCATAAAAAACCATATCTGTATAATAATACAGTAATATCTCGATATAGTGAATCGCTGGGGACCAACATTTTGTATTCACTACAAAGAGGTTTCACTATAAAGAGGAGACTTTAGTATTAGATTTATAATAAGGGATCTGAAACTTGCGTTCACTATAAAGAGGATTTACTATATCGAGGTATTACTGTATTACTTATTTTGTGGGACCATCAATAGGCACCGCCCCTAGACTTGTTAAAGAGTTGACAGTGGTATCAGTAGGATTAGCATAACCCAATGCTTGATTTTTTTTTAAATTTCCGAAAAGTGACCAGTGGCCAAGTTACCTAAGAAAAGGCAACTCCACCAATGCATTTATTATGAAAATTATTCTCATGTGACCCAATTACCGCAAGTAAATGAATTTCCCCTACGTTACCGAATTACTGGCGAATCATCTCTTAAATATATATTTTGCCAGTTCTTTGAAAGTTCTAGTATTAATATAACTTATTAACACTTATATATCTTTAGGAAGGCAAAAATAGAATGTTTTATATTTAGGGTGACCAGGTCAAATTGAATCCAAAACTGGACAACTTAAAAAATCAAAGAGGAACCAAAGGATAATTTTTTTTATAAATTTTTATTTTCAAATAAACTCAAAGGGAGGACCAAGCACTGCATTTTTTTAAAATAGCTAAAAACTAGACAATACAGCTTAAAACTGGACGTCTGGCCACCCTATTTATATTATACAATTGTATTATGCATTGTATTATACAAATGGGATCATCAGTTATCACATTCATGCAAATATATAGAATTCTCTAAACGGCAATTTATTTTGTAATCATGAGTAAAAACACTGAAATCA
Organism: Nanhermannia elegantula; assembly: GCA_034699485.1. Classification (NCBI taxonomy): domain Eukaryota; kingdom Metazoa; phylum Arthropoda; class Arachnida; order Sarcoptiformes; family Nanhermanniidae; genus Nanhermannia; species Nanhermannia elegantula. Next base: position 9,365 of record JAQGCH010003221.1, read on the forward strand.
CATGTTTGGGATTATTTTATATTCTTCAATGAAGATGAAATAGAATTTATAATCACAGAGCCTTATAAATCATAAAAAATGCAATAATACAATAATATACAAGAAATACGTTGTATATTACAGTCTCTCAAAGTTTGACCGCAATCATCCGGGAAAATATGCAAAGAGTAAGGGTTTGAGATTAAATTGAGTTTTGAATTCAATATGACAAAGTATATAGTAAAATAGTAGATGCTAACAAATGGAAAATCGACTTAACTCATATAAACTTAAGAACTTATTATTTGTTTTTGTTACTAAGTTCTAACTGCCGTACTATTCCAAAATTTTGAGTGCTAGTTAGCCCTTCAATGGAAGTTTGAGGACTACTTCGGTACTAAATGAAACATCCTCAAAAAGTTAGCCCTCAAACAAGCACTCAGAAATCAAATAATCTGAGGGTCCTCTTGATCACCCTCATAGTCTAAAAGTTGCCATTCTTACTTACAAAGTGCCTAAATAATAGAGAATATTATAGAGATTTGACACTTATTGAGAAGATCGAAGAAATAGCCAATAGTGACTTTGAGAAAACGTTAGTCTCTCATTTCGCAGCATTATTTAATTAGTAGATTAATTATTAATATGCTTAACAACGCATAACCTTAAGATATAACCCTTGGAATGTTTTAAAAATTTAAATACCAATAATAATATGAATAAGCTAAAATGTGCTCAAATAGTTACTTAATCTATATAATAAATCTGTAATAAATAAGCTCATATTATTATCAAACAAATATTATGATTCATTGAAAATATTTTATAGGCTTCTTTACTCTCGTTATTTTAAAGCTATAAAAAGTACTCTTTTAAAAAAACTCATTGATATAGGGTTAAGGATAGGGTTAGGTTTGTAAGATATGAGAACTTATAGTTAGTGCTGAACTGAGATTAGGAGTTATAATAATATGAATTTTGAGTGAACCCTTAATATGAAGTGTAATCTATAACAATATAAAGTACATCCAATAATTTTTAATTATTGTATTTTCTTAAATTTAATAATGGTTTAAATTTTTAATATGTTAACTAAAAACAAAAACTCAATTATTCCGCGTTACGCATGCATTCATATAGCTGCGCAAATCTGAGGGATGGACTTTTAATTTTCACTTAAATATTATAAAATAGTACCACTTAAAGAGTTTTCCCTCAAGTGTTAGATAAAGTCCTCGCATTTCTATCCCTTAAGTAAATACTTGAGGGAGTGTGGAATAGTGAAAGAAAAGTTATGAAATTTCAAACCCATACCCACCCAACGAGTTTTCAAAAAATCAAACCCATACCTAAGATTTTATCAGTATTTTTCCCACACAAATATTTTAATCCTTTATCTATACGATAGTGTTATGTGACTTATAAAACTATTTAAAATAAAGCGCAATCAAAGGCATGAAAGAATGTTTTTGTCTCACAAATATTTTTTTATATTTCTCATGTAAAAGCTATTCAAATCATACCTGTACAAGGCATAGGGTTGCCTAGGGGTTGACCCCCCCCCCCCTCAAGGTTTTTGGGAAATCAAAAAAGCATAGCTTGGTCCCCCCTTTGATTTTTTCTCAATATTTGAGAAAAAAATCAAAGGGGGGACCA
>JAQGCH010003222.1:0-10999 GCA_034699485.1 Nanhermannia elegantula
ATGCTGGATAAGTATATGAAAATTTCATTTTAATATTATTAATAGAATCGGATCTAGAGCTCTTTAAATATTGAAAAGTTCAGAAACATGAATAGCTATAACTCCACCCCTATTTGAAATATTGAAACGAGACTTTCATATTCTTATTCAACATCAAATTTTCTACAAGTTCGAATAAAATTTAATGGACTTTACTCTAAATTTTATTGGTGGGAATGACTAAGTACGCCCACTTAAAGTTTTCAAACCCCGCCCTTAAAAATTAAATTTTTTAAGTAGAGAATTTATTGCTGAATAAGAATATGAAAGTCTCATTTCAATATCTCAAATAGGGATGGAGTTACAGCTATTCATGTTTCTGAATTTTTCAATATTTAAAGAGCTCTAGATCCGATTCTATTAATAATATTAAAATGAAATTTTCATATACTTATCCAGCATTAAATTCTTTACAAGTTAGAATAAAATTTAATGGGCGTGGCTTAAATTTTTAAAGGTGGGCGTTTCTCTGTCTTTATCACGTGTTAATATTATTTCACTATAAATGTTAAGAATGTCACTAAACATTTATTAATCATTATATTATCACAACTTCTTAGTAAAATTTACAAAAATTTTATCTGACAAAATTATGATATTTTTTTAATTTTCCCTTTAAATTATTTCAAAATACAATTTATTTGTATTAAAATATATTTTTCTTGGTTTAAAAATGGCTAAAAATAAATATGATTAATGATTACAAATTTTTCTTAAAATGTATTTATAACGGGAGTCAACCTGTATCTCATTGTAGAACTCTCATTAAGGGTGGGGTATTGGGCATTACTGCTAATGAGAGTTAGTAATGAGTTTTAAACCCTTATGAATCGGCATCATTTCCGGGATGGAGACAGATAAGTGAATAGCTTTTTGTGTTTAGGTGTACAATAAGCTCAAATAAAAACTGAAAAGGATTAAAATTTCTGCTTTTCAGTCATTATAGGAAAGTAAAATAGTTGAAAAGCACAATATTAATAAGACATTTAGTTCTAAACATTATTTAATAGGGAGTTAAACTTTTTAATGACGTTTTTCACTAAAAATTTTATAATCAGTCATATACTGTACAGTATAAGTAGAAATTTTCATTAATAGTTAGAGAAACTATTTTTTCATTTTTTATTTGAAAGTATTGTACATATCCTCAAAGGAAACACTGGTTTAATGATGAAATATTTAACACTTAAAACGAGTTTTATAAGTATTCAAAGATTTACATAAACTCAAAATCATATGACTCTTTGTAATCCTGAACAAATGTAATCGATAATTGAAATTTGAAAAAGTTATTAAATTAAGTTTAAACCAATAGACAACAAATTGAATTCTAAATAATTACAAACTTAGTTAATAAAAGTAAATTATAACAAATATTGATTGACTCTTGAATTGCCTGTTTTTGTGTGTATATATTTTTTAAGGCTTAGACAAGAATAAATAAATAACCCTCTAAGCTGGGTTCCAATTGTTTAATGTAATACTATACAAAAGTTATTAATTGTGTGTGTGTTTTAAAACTACAGACTTAATTAGATCCATTTATTCAAACTAAATGCACCATTTTTTTAAGTCTAAACTATTATTTTTAAATGTTAATGTAATGTCAAAAATAAAATAATGGAATCACTGCAATTCGTTTTGGTCCGGTTTTATTCAATATTTAATCAAACTTAAAGTTTGTATTTGTCATATATTTGGGATATTATTTTTAAAAATTTAATAAAATGCAAGTTTTGATGTTGTTTTACTTATTTTGTGCTTTTATCTTAATTAATAATTGCATTTCAATGTAAGTACTGAATAATTTAGTTCAAATTTAATCACATATTCTGTTAACAATTTTTTATCTTAAAATTCTATTATTTAAATGTCTTTTTGTCCTCTATGCTTAATTCGATTCAATTTAATCATAAGTAATTCTTATTTAAACTCATAATCAATTTTTGAACATATTAATTATAATTTAATGAAGTGATGTGGTAAACGACGTTACAAAAGTACTGAAAACATTTTTCGACAACGGATATGATAAGAATATACGACCTAATTATGGAGGTATGATTCAAAATCATATAAATGTAGAACTCAATAATAAAACTTATATAAAAAACAGTTTTATCAATATAATGCTGTTTTTTGATTTTTTACGAAACTCTATAAAGTAGTAAAACTCAAAACAAGCATAGGTTCTGCCTAAATATGATTTAAATAATACTTTTAAAGCCTCTTCAAATATAAATTTCAATTTTAAGTTTTAAAAACAATTCTGTAAATATAGCTCATCAGCTCAATTGGCTGATCAAAATAATTATAATAATACTGTAATAATTAATACTCAGGTCCTCCGGTGAACGTGAATATAACCGTTTATATCAATGACATAAGTGCTGTGTCCGAAGTTCAAATGGTAATTCTTGATTATCAATAATAACAGTTAATATAACTCTAAATTCTATGATTTTGAAAAATATTTTTAAATTCTAGTCAATTCAAATTTAAAGTCAAACTATTTTTATTATTTATATTTTGCTAAAGGATTATACCATTGAATTATTTCTTCGCCAATTATGGAATGATCAAAGATTGGCATTCAATAAAACCGAAAATCTCTCTGAATTAAGAGTCGGAACAGAATTTGTTAAAAAGATTTGGATTCCCGACACATTTTTTCTTAATGGTAAACAAGTCTCGCTTCATATTTCAACGACAACTGAATCAAACACTTTATTAAGAATTAAACCAAATGGTGATATCCTATACAGTATAAGGTTTCAAACATTTATATACAATTCTTTTCATTTAAAAATTCTTTATGATAAATATAGAATTTGGTTTATATGATTGCTATTCTTATCTATTACTTGAATAAAGTGTTTGCAAAGCAAACACATATCTTTGAAAATATTGAGGTATTATTTCTAAGAATAAGTTAAATGTTTTTTAGTAATCGAGAGACACATTGCAGACACATTACTAGTGATTGAGATTTTAGTCTTGAGTAGAATTTTTAACTATTACTTAACGAAATGTTTGCACAGTTCATCCACGTTATAATGAAAGCCGTTATAGTGAAACCCCGATTATAGTGAAGATTTGAGGCTTTGACCGGTCCCAACCGTCTCACTATAAAGGGGTTAGACTGCATTTCTTATACAAAATTTATTTTAAAAAATAACATACGCTTTGTTTTATATAAACTCTGTATGCTTTGTATATAAAAACCTGATAAAAACTATTACTAAAAAATATTTGCAGAACAATTATTTGTTTCTAATGTTTTTCACTTGAAATGAAAGTTGAAATGTTTTCAATTTACTAAATAACTTACGGCATTTGATTATATATAGAAATTATATATTTCTATTAAGAATTATTTCTACAGATATGCAGTTGGATGTAATTGTGTTATTTATCTGATAGGTTAACAGTAGTGGCCAGTTGTCCAATGGATCTCAAATATTTTCCAATGGATCGTCAAATTTGTAGATTAGAAATAGGAAGCTGTAAGTTTCATGTATTTTTATTATTGTTAAAATTATGTTAAACAATAATTATTTAAAAAAAAGAAAATTATTGTATACATTATTTGAATGAAAATTATATTTGAACATTTTTGAAGATATATTTGACATTAATATGAATATAACAACTGTTATATCTTCACTCATAAACTAGACATTTTAGACATGTTAACAGATTATATTTCTATTATTATATGATTAACAACAAAATCACTGCTTATTCTTCTTTTATGTGACTGCAAATGTTATTAGTAGTGAATAGCATATGCTAACTTCGAGCTTAAGCTAACTTTGAGCTGGGCTGAGCTTGAAGCTCAATTTTGGGTGTCTTTAAGATTATAAGCTCAACCTTCAAGCTCAGGCTATGAGAAAGCAGCGCAGCTCAAGCTATTAGCTTATTTGAAGCTAAAATAAAGCAAAAACTGTATTAACTCTGAAATATTGTTGAATATTGCACTGATTCTCATTTGTTAGAAATACAATACAATAGTCAAGACCTCTCTTTCTTGAACATAGAGTACAAATTGTGTGAAAATTTTTATATAAATTAAAGTAATAGTACAAGCTTTGACTATTTTTGAGCTTATAAGTTCAGCTTCAAGCTCAGGCTATAAGATAGCAGCTCAGCTGAAAGATCAAGAATTCTAAGCTGAGCTGATAGAAGCTCGAGCTTAAAGATCAAAATTTCGAACCGATGCTATTCACTAGTTATTAGAATTCAAATATCTATAACTTTTTAAAGCTACAAATTGATAAAAATTCTGTTATCTCATACTAATGTACTAAATCGCATAGATTATCGTGATATAAGTCCAAATATTACAAAAATGAGAATAGGCTTAATTATTAATAACTCGCGTTCAAATAAATAAAAATAGTAATTGATATAAAAATTGATAAAAGCAAGTGAATAATGCTCTGTTTTCACAATAAATATGACTTCAAATTAAATAGTTTGAATGGTATCCTATTAGTTTGGCAGATGGTCTTTGTAAGCCAAACATTATATAGATATTTGTATTATTATTATAAGTCTTATATAGTGATGCTCAACGCTCGAGCGTTTGGCGTTCGGTGGCGAACGCGAGCACCGAGCGTGAACGCAAGCGCGCTCGTTTACCAGCTGAGCGAGAGCACGCTCGGTCAATCGCCAAGAGTATTACATATTAAATGGTATTTTATGAAACAAATGTTTTTATTTATATAAAAATGCATATTTTTATAATACCATAAACACATATTTTATTTATTTTTGAAGAATTTAGTCATAGAATCTCAAAGATATTTCCTTAGAATAAACCTTATGTAAGAAACGTCCAACAAAACATTAAATTAACCAATTTTGTGCTTGGCGCGCTCGAGCGTTTCATTTTCTCTAAGCGCGAGTGTCGAGCGTGAACATCATTAGTCATACATTATATAGTTTATTTGTAATCAAAAAGATTACTTATTATGAAAGGCATTTAAAATAAATTTTTAAATTTATTTTTTGTACAAAATTTTTAAAATATACATTCAATAGAACTAATATTTAATATATTCTGAATTAAAGCCAAAGCAATTAAAAATACTTAAAATTTCAATTTTATTAATGCTTATATGAAATAAGATGGATATTCGACATCAGATATAGAATACTATTGGGCCGAAGATCCTAATTCATTTCAATTAAATGGTGGCTTATATTTGCCTACTTTTCAGATTAGAGGCTATAAGAACTTAAAAAAGATTGCGGTTTTTAGTACTGGTAGGTAATGATTGAAATTGATTTTCAAGATATCAAAGCTTCTAAACATAGATATTATTATGATTAAACTCTATTTTTGAAGTTTATTTATGGCTGGTCTATAGCAGAGAGCCCAAGGTATAAAGCCCGGGGGGGGGGGGTACTATTTTTAAAAAATTTACCTTGGTCCCCCTTTGATTTTTTCAGGTTTTTAAAAAAATTTTACATTGGTCCCTCCTACCATGGTAAAAATCCATGGAGGGGGTCTACAAATCAAAGGGGGGACCAAGGTAAAATTTCGGACCTTAGGGGGTAACACTAGGGAGGGTTGGGCATCTCTGATCTATAGTATAGTATATATAATGTATAAGTTTGAGCTAAATTATCAACATATTGTTAATTCCCTTTCAGGTAATTACACTCATCTCGTGAGTGAGATCCGATTGACGCGTTCAATAGGCTATTACTTGAACCAAATATATATTCCGGCATTTCTGATAGTTGTCATCTCATGGGTTCCCTTTTGGCTCGATAGAGATGACGCACACGCCAGAGTAGGACTCGGAGTCACCACAGTATTAACAATGACAACATTGATAACAAACACAAACGAAGCGCTACCAAAGTTATCGTACATTAAGTCGATTGACATTTATTTAAACACATGTTTTCTAATGGTTTTCGCATCTCTTATTCAATATGCAACAGTTGGGTATTTCAGTGCCCCAACTAATCAACAAAATTCTACCATAAATACTGTAATTATAGACAATGTTAATAAACCTGCTGAAGACAATATCTTAAATAAAACTGAGAAAAATAGTTTATTTCGCTCTAAAATTAGGATTCATGTGACTCGTGACCCGAGCAGAATAGATAAATATTCGCGTTATGTTTTTCCTCTCGTTTACTGCACTTTCAATTTGCTTTATTGGACTATTTATCTCAATATTTCGAGTGAAACAATGAATGGCTTAATTACATCCTATGTTAAATAATCTCTTACCAGAGTTGTTAACTTTTTATAAATCACTTATTTCTAATCACACAATATTTTGTTAAATGTTAAATAAATATAAGCTTCAAAAATGTTTAATAAAATTTATGTGCACATGTACTCGGTCTCACTGAGCCTAAGCTCTGATCAGCCACTCTTGAAAGACATTAGTCTGTTGTATTTGTGTGGTTATAAAGATGTTTACTATAGAATATAAGATTTTAAAAAAGAGCTTTCTCTTCATAACTATAAGAAAGTCTTAATTTAGAATTTCTTGTAAAATATTCATCAATACAAATAGAGTCATAACTTTGAGTATATTTGATTATATTGTGGAATATCGAGACAGCAAAAGTAATTTTAATTGTTTAACTCTTTTAAGATGTTATCCTGTTATTTATTATGAAGGGATGCATATGTCATACAAAGGAAATGTAAGGATTGCTGCTTCCGATATTGAAATAAAGTATAAGTTTTATTAAAATTTTAAACATTTATATAAAATAAAAAAAATCATTAAATATTTATTTTATATAGTTTAGTGTTTGAACAAACCTAACCACTAATACTAAGTCGAAATTCAATAAATTATTTAAATCCAGTCTACAATTCTTTATACTAAAAAGTGAAAGATTTATGAAATAATGGAATGACTCCAATTTGGTTTGGGTTCAGCTTTTATCCAATAGTTAATCAAACCTCAAATTCATAAGTTTGTCAAACATTTATTATATTACAAAACTTTCTTAAAATGCAAGTTTCAATTTTGTTTTCCTTAATATGCGCTTTTGTTTCTTTTGATAAATGCATTGCTACGTAAGTAATAAATAATCGACATTTTTGAATATAAATATAAGACATTCATATAATCCCTTAATTCTTTTAATATTAAGCTATATTTTATTATGCAATATACTTATAATATAATTTGTTCCATTCTTAATTGATATATAGTGAATGCTGTTTTCGGCATATGTCCTATTTTTTAAAGCACCCGACACAAGCCAAGATCTACGCCGAATAAACCGAAGTATATGACATTTTTTAGTTGACACTTCTAAAGTTTATTGCCTAATGGTTCGCAAAATTTGCAGTCAAAGCGCAAACTGAAAATTTGACATATTATTATGCATTCATATAAACAATTCAGAAATAACTTACTGTAATGTTAATGTAATGAACTGTAATAATAGCACTTTGAATGAATATAAATGTGAAAGTACGAAATTTTATGCATTCAATAAATAAGTTTTTCATTTCAATAAGTGGCGTAACCAGAAAATTTGAGTCAGTGGGACATAAGAATTAAGGAAAATCTACGGAATCTTAATGAGCCTAAATTATAATCTTTTATTCAATGAAAATTACTTTTAAAATTGTATTATAACTTGTATTAAAGACTATAGAAACAGAAAAACAAATTTGCAGTAAAGCCAACTTCTAAAAGAATACAATCAATTAAAACATTCTGTCAAATTAATTAACAATTTGAGTTGAGGGTCATATGCAACTGATTTTACTGAGAAAGCATTCAATTTCATTAATTAAAATGCTTTTTAAATATGTGTTAAAGCTAAATAAATAAATAAAGAGTCTCAGACATTGGGCTCATTTTTATTGTGACCTTATGTTATTAAAAGTATGAAAAACAATAGAAAATATTTTTTTGCACCACTCCAAATTTTCAAAATTTTTTGCTTTATCGTTTACGTCGAATATTGAAGCCGAATCTGACTCTCATAGTGGCCGAAAACAGCATTCAGTATTGACATTCATTGCTTATTTAGTTAATTCTCATTTATTTTGTAATTAATCTCTGAATGAAGTGATGTCGTAAACGATATGACAAAAGTATTGAAAACATTTTTCGACAAAGGATATGACAAAAATATACGACCTAATTATGGAGGTATTATTCAAAAACATTGAATTTATTTTTAGAAATTATTATTAAAATTACCGTAAGTAATGTTTAACCTAGAATTGACCCTTTTTGCCATAGACATAAGGATAGGATATATTCTTAAAAAAATCTAAATATATATCAATGGCATAATTAACTAATAAAAAATAATAATAATAATTGTACCTTCAGGTCCACCGGTGAATGTGAACGTAACTATTTATATCAATGACATCAGTGCTGTATCTGAAGTTCAAATGGTAATTACTTATTATTAAATATATATTAAATGTTAATCAAAATTATTCATATGTTTGATAAGTAAATAGAAAAAGGATTCAATTTTGCATTATTGTAGCGCATGATTCAATTTTTAATAACCAAAAGCCTAATGTAATTAAACCCGAAATCTATAAAACTATAGTGAATTTATGAAACACTCACAGATTAATGTTGGTATACATTATAATAATTAATACAAACCATAATTTTCTATAGGATTATACGATTGATATTTATTTTCGCCAATTATGGAATGATCAAAGATTGGCATTCAATAAAACCGAAAATATTTCAGAATTAAGAGTCGGAACAGAATTTGTTAAAAAAATTTGGGTTCCCGACACATTTTTTCTTAATGGTAAACAAGTCTCGCTTCATATTTCAACTTCAACTGAATCAAACACTTTATTAAGAATTAAACCGAATGGTGATATCCTATACAGTATAAGGTTTCAAACATTTATATACAATTCTTTTCATTCAAAAATTCTTTATGATAAATATAGAATTTGGTTTATTGAGTCACTACCCTTATCCCTACCCATATACTTGAATAAAGTGTTTATAAAGCAAACACTAACGTTGAAAATATTCACTTTTATATGTGCAATGTTTGCATACCAACTATTATTTCGAAAAAATACGTTTACTTTTTTTAGAAATCGAGAAACGCTTTTCAAGTAATTGATATCTTAGTGTTGAGAAGAATTTTTTATCTTTTACTTTAAATAATTGTTTACACTTCTTATTTTACAATTCAAAAATACAACACTTCAAAAAATTATTTTAAAAAATCACTTTGTTTTATATAATTTTCTATGTATGAAAATCTATTTCTAAAAAATATCTACAGAAGAATTATTTCTAATAAATTGAAACATTTATTTGAAAATTTACTTTTTTTATGTCCAATGTTTGCATACCAACTATCATTTCTAAGAAATAATTGTAAATGCTTTTTATTTACTGAGAAAGTTAGGGCTCATTTAACTCAAGAGGGAAGTGTCAAATCACTTACAAACCGATTTCAAAAAATTTTTTACCAGATCAACCTTATAACTACTGCTGAGCATAATTAAACTCTGGACCTCTCGGACCCGGACCTCTAAACAGTTCCAGACTTAGGTCCGGATCCTAAATTATGAAGAGGTCCGGTTTGAGGTTCGTAGGGTTTAGGACCTCGAGGTCCAGGTCCGGGTACGGGGTCCTAGTCATGAATCTCTATTTAATTAAAATTTTTGTAATAACTGATGAGCCTTTGTTTATGCACTATTTGTTGCAAAAAAGTGTGCAATACTGTAATTTGAGATTATTTTGCACAGTGTTTTAAACATATGAAATAATTTTATATTAAGAGGGGATACTGAGTCTCTGAGGTCCGAGGCCCGGGTCCGAGGTCCTAGGTTGAAGAGAGGTTCGAGGTCTAGTTTTGTTACAGAGGTCGAGGTCCGTGCACGGACCTCTTTGACTCGGACCTGCTCAGCAGTACTTATACTTATACCAAATGATGTTGAAAACGGTAATTTAAATTGGCGGAGTCCAAGAAACCTATGAATTATAGTGAACACAATATATCTCAATACATTGGAATATATACTTATTTTCATAGTAATTGATTGACTATACTCATAAATTTGAAGTATAATACTTTACCTTAATAATGTTACAGAATTTGAGCTCAAACAAAAATATAGATATTGGATTGTATTGATAAGAATTCATAAATATTTATTATCTCAGTGTGAATTTTCATTAATAAATGATAATGCTGTAACGATCAATTGATGCAACTCTGCAAAAACTATTATACCAAAGTCTAGATGAGTCGTATGTTTTATATAAATTGACTGATGTTTTGATGTATAAATTACCTATAAATATAAGATATGTTTTATAAGTTATTTATATGAAAATAGGTATATATATTCCATTGTATTGGGAGTTATTGTGGTTAGAGTAATTCATAGGCTTTTTGGACTCCGCCGGTTTATATAACCGTTTTGGACATGGTTTGGAATAAGGTTGATCAAGTAAATTTTTTTACAAATCGGTTGGTAAAACCCTGACACTTCCCTCTTCAGTTCTAATCTATTTATTGAAAAATATGTTTTTATTCCCATAAGAATATTATTTATTAAAAAGTTTTTCAGAAACATTAATTGTTAAGAATTATTCTATAAATATATGCAGTATGACTTATCTGTTAGGTTATACAAAATTTATTTGAAAAAATAACTTACACTTTATTTTATATAAACTCTGTATGCTTTGTATATAAAAACCGGATAAAAACTATTACTAAAAAATATTTGCAGAACAATTATTTGTTTCTAATGTTTTTCACTTCAAATGAAAGTTCAAATGCTTTCAATTTGCTAAATAACTTACGGCATTTAATTATGTATATATTTAATTCTATATCTATATATATATATATAGATTAAGAATATATATTAAGAATTATTTCTACAGATATGCAGTTGGATGTAATTGTGTTATTTATCTGATAGGTTAACAGTAGTGGCCAG
>JAQGCH010003223.1:0-10998 GCA_034699485.1 Nanhermannia elegantula
TAACAGCATATCATCAGTCGGTTTACGAGAAGGGAGTTATGCTTCAAGTCGATGAAGCACTTGATGAACATTCAAATGATGTCTTAAAACCTGTTAAACCTCTCGATTCGCTCAAGAGTTCCAATTATTTCTCAGATCATAAGTGTTTGATATCTTCGGAATCGTCGCAGAACTTGAGCTCAGAATTAGAAACTATTAAAAGTTGTGATAATATAAGTGATAATCAATTTAAAGCTTCTTGTAGTGAAACTGCCATTCAATATAAAAAGAGTCGAAACTCTTTAATTCCTATCTATAAAAGTGATGAACACTGTAGTGATAGCGAGACCAGTGATAAAGACTTTAATGAAGGTGAAGATGAAGAGGAAGACGAGTGGAAACCCTCTCGTGAAGAGATTGACGAACACTTAGAATCAGACGATAATTATGCTGTTTATGAATCAGAGTTTGAGTCAGATGTTGATAATGAAAGCGTTGAACTCAAAAAAGGCAAAAAAGCTTTGAAAATATCGAGAAAGAGTAAAAATAAATCGAATTGTTCTAAGGGTTTGATTCGAACCAAAGTAAAAGATGATGGAAATGATACCAATTATCAGAAAAGAATTAAGTGAGTCATTATGTCATGAGTTAGAGTCACTTCGTTTACATTTAATTAATCCAATCATTAATATTAAGGGAATATAAAAAGCAGCGTTTGATTGAAAGGCATGAAAACATTCGTTCCGACGGAACAGAGATTAAGAATTTGGATGAAATGGTGAAACTTGAGGGAGGATTTCAAGTACCAAAACGAATTTGGGACCAACTCTTCACGTCTGTTGATTTTGCTGACACTTTAGGTCACATGAAATGTTTTATTCATGTTTTAAATGTTTATTATTTAGTTATCAACAAACTGGTGTCAAATGGCTTTGGGAACTACACCAACACGGATGCGGTGGAATAGTTGGGGATGAGATGGGTTTGGGAAAAACCATTCAACTGATCGCTTTTCTTTGTGGTCTCAGTTCGAGTCGATTTCATGATTTTAGAGATTTGTAATACTCGTAAAATTTTTTTGTTTTAAAATTTAATTTTTTGTTCTCTATTACTTGTGATAGATTTACATCATTAGGACCTGTGATACTCGTATGTCCGGCAACTATTATGCATCAATGGGTGGCTGAATTTCATAAATGGTGGCCTTATTTCAGAGTTGCAATCCTTCATCAAACTGGTACTCACACTGGGAAAAAGGTATGATTCAGATTAACTTTGCATTATTTTATTGATTTGCTCACTGTATGGTTTATTCAAATACAACAAATTTATTGAAATAAAAACAAATTTTACTTTCTTTTAAGAATATATACCCTTAATTCAATGCAATTGTAAGGCATATGAGTTCTAAGTTTGATTAAATCATAAGTTATTTTAAAGTTAAGTTAGCACTCAGTCGACTATATTTTGATGCATATTATGATTAGCATAACGAGTGATATAAAAAAGGTATCGCTCTAGTAATGAAAATAACATAATTTTATGATATGCTCTCTTAATCTACTAATTGTCAAACATTTAGTAACCGTATAATCATTGATGCCTTACATATATAATTGAATTAAACTGTTATATGTGATTGAATTGAATTTATGTGTAAAACATGAATGAAATTTAAATACGATTTGCAAATTTGTTCATTTGATTTATAAAGAGATGTTTCGATAATTATACTAATGAGAGATTAATCACTAATTAGGAGACATTAATTAAGGCAATCAATAGATCGAATGGTATTCTAATAACATCTTATTCAGGAGTTTGTAGTTATCAGAAGTATTTACTGAATCACGACTGGCATTATGTAATCCTTGATGAGGGTCACAAAATCAGAAATCCTGATGCACAGGTCACTCACGCCTGTAAAATGGTTTGTCTATTATTAGTACTTATGACTGAAAGTTAATTTAAATTAATTAATTGAAGTTCAATACACCGCATCGTCTCATCCTTTCCGGTTCGCCCATTCAGAACAGTCTACGAGAGTTGTGGTCTCTCTTTGATTTTGTATATCCCGGAAAATTAGGGACATTACCGGTTTTTATGGAACACTTTGCAGTGCCTATAACTCAAGGCGGATATGCGAACGCCACTCAAGTCCAAGTACTGCTCAAATTAATAACTTTTATGTTAAAATAAACTTATGCTTAAATATATGAATAGATTCAAGTGGCCTATAAGTGTGCGACTGTTCTGCGCGATTCCATTAAACCATATTTATTGAGGCGTATGAAAGATGAGGTCAAATCAAGCCTAACATTGCCCGCAAAGAACGAACAGGTCTTGTTCTGTAAACTAACTGACGAACAAAGAGATCTCTATAGAGGATATTTGAACTCATCAATCGTTAAAGATATCATGAGAGGCAGTACACAGATATTTGCCGGATTGATTAATATCCGCAAAATTTGTAATCATCCCAATTTGTTTGACCGAAATGAGGAACAAAATGAGGAACAAAACGATTCCGGATATTATAAGAGGTCCGGAAAAATGATTGTTGTGGACGCTCTGCTCAGGTTATGGCACAATCAAAAACATAAAGTTCTTATTTTCACACAAAGTCGTCTGGTATTAAAGTTTGAACCATTTTCGTAAACAATTGAATTAATGATTCATTTTTTTTAATTGAATAGATGCTCAAAATTCTTGAAAAATTTATGGATTATAGAAGTTATAAATACTTGAAAATGGACGGAAACACTTCTGTTCAATCGAGACAACCAATTATTAAACAATTTAATGAAGTGAGTAATGAACAGAGTCTGTAGTAAAACAACTTTTGAGAAATATTTTGATTTTTCTTTATATAATTCTTAAAATAATAACAAATTTTTCCTAATATTTGTATTTTAATGTTTTATAGGATCCGAATATATTTGTATTTTTGCTGACAACACGTGTTGGAGGCATTGGTGTGAACCTAACGGGTGCCAATCGAGTGATTATATATGATCCCGATTGGAACCCAAGCACTGACGTTCAGGCAAGAGAGAGGTATGTAATGCTTGAATGGACAACAAGAATATTTATTGGTTTGTAATAAAAATGTAATGTTTGTTAAGGTGTTGGCGTATTGGCCAAAACAAACAGGTGACCATTTATAGGCTATTGTCTGCCGGAACTGTTGAGGAGAAGATATATCACAGACAGATATTCAAACAATACTTAACAAATCGTGTACTCAAGGATCCAAAGCAGAGAAGATTTTTCAAGACTAACGATTTGCACGAATTGTTCACTTTGGGCTCTGATTCAAATAATACAGAATCGAGTGCTATATTTGCGGGCACAGACTCTGAGGTCAAAGTGAACCCAAACGCTAAAAGAATTAAAGCCAATCATACGGACCATAAAACTAAGTCAACGGTAACTTCCAAATCAGAACTTCCACCTGAAAAACTCGAAGAATTAAGAATTAGGGCTAAAATGATAAGTAAAATGATTGCACAAAAGTTTTCAAATAAAAATGAAAAGATTAACGAAATTGAATGCTCTAATGATGAACACATCACTAGCACTAGTCATATAGAAACAAATTCAACTCAAAATAATAGTAAAGCCAGTGTTTGTTCAAGTGATCAAAAGAATAAAACTAAAAAGAAACGCAACGAAAAGGGCACTAAATTTGAAGGGAAACGCATTAAATATCTGGTAAAACAGGATAACTATAAAGAAATAGTATCTGAAAAAGAGAAAAATCCTGAAGACGAGTATGTTTTGAAAAAATTATTTAAAAAATCTAAAGTTCACAGCGCTTTACAGCATGACGTTATTGAGTGCACTTCGACTCCTGATTTTGCGTTAGCAGAAAAAGAAGCCGAGACTGTTGCCAAACAAGCAATCAATGCACTGAAAAGATCGCGAGAACTTTGCTTTAATGGTCAGTCGGGTGTGAACTTAAGGAATGGTTTGAAATCTCTGGTGTCCAACAATAAAAAATTTGGCCAAAAAAGAAAATTAGGCAATCAATCAGAAAACGATCCGTCGAGCAGTTCATTAATGAATGACATCAAAAGCCGCAACAAATTTCAATCTGAAGCTGAGTTTTTAGATTCTGAGGGAAATAATAGTTATATAACTGATATTCAATCGAACGGCGAGTACGACACACTTTTGTCAGATATTAGAAACTATATTGCCTTTCAATCGAGTAGTTGTGGTGAAGCAACGACTCAAGAATTGTTGGACGCATTTAAGTCAAAACTACCTCCACATCAAAGCGCTGTTTTCAAGTCATTGCTATATCAGTTGTGCGAGTTTTATCGCAGGTCTGATAAAGTGGGCGTTTGGAAGCTTAAAAGCGAATTCAGATGATATAATATTCTTTTATTCAAATCATTTTATATATGCAAATACAGTAGATTTCAATAAAATATATACTTTTTTAAATATTTACTTATCTGTGTTCTTATTTACATATTCTATAATTTGTTTCATATAATTAGAGTTTTGTCATATGATTTGCATTGAAGCAAAGTATTTCATTTGCAAAACAAAAGAGTGTTATTTCATTAGTTTTTAATGTTATAATTTCACGCATCGCCTAAACATCAATTGCTTTTTGATTGTCTGGCTTTCCCCATACTCTATATATAGGTCAGAGCTCTAAATCAGTCCTCACAAGATTGCATTCTCAATGGATAACACTGTCTCGTAATCTATTTTAGAAAAGTAGGTAAAACACAACCGGATTTGACTACTACTTAAACTTGAAAAATACTAATTTTAAAATACTCTTAATTTATTCACATTTAAGTTTGAAGTTAATTATATTCACGGGGTTTTCAAACTTGAAATAACTTGTTATTTGTCAACTTTTTCTTTGGTAAAGATAATTATTAATCGAAATACAGTATACATATAGAGGTATATCAATCGTTTGTCAGTAAGACTTAACAGAAAATTTAAAATTCCAATTAATTATTCACAACACTTCATGAAATTTTAAGACATATCAATCCAATAAATTAAACTTTAATGAAAACTATTTGTAAACTGCTATTTGATGCCCAACTGTGCTATTTTATCAAATTCTGTTAGAATTTTCGAAAACGGAAGATTCAAAATATTCCTTAATTGAATGGCAATAATTGAAAAATTATTAACACGAAAATTGAGTGATTCGTAAAGACTGGTTGGGTTACAGCATATACGATACAATTAGTTAATTAATAATGAGTTAACTTGAAAGTATTTGAGACTGAAATGCAAAAAGTCTAATAAATGCTAATTTAAGTAAAAGTATGTTTGATTACACAACAGATAAAATAATTGGTGTTTTCTCAGAAAGTTATTCAAATTGATTTGACTCACTGTTCAAGAGATAAACATTAAGTCAGATCATGAGAAAAAACAAGTATTTAGATCTTGGAGTGAAAATAGTACGGTTTTCCCCATTCATCCAACTTTTCCCATTAAATGCTATATTTCTTATGTAAACCAGAAGTTCATTCAACGATTCATTTTTTATGCTTTGACCCCCTTTTTGACAATAAGGATGGCATAAGTTACACCGGTATATAAGTTAGTCTCTCAAATATTAAGTGCTTACAAGTTTAGATCTATTCTTATAGTGTTTACTCATTTGTTAAGTCTATTCTTATATCATTTTTTGAAATCGAGTTTATGTAATATTAAAAGTTTACACTTTTCAATATTTGGACAAAAGTAAGTCTTTAGATTATCCGACCATTCATTCTATTATTGGTTTATATTAAATAATTGACTGAATTTACTTTTAAATTATATTTTTATCAAATTAAATGCGATTTTGTATTTTTATTCTGATCGCAACGGTATTTCATTGTCAATGAAAGCTTTTATTAAAACTTCTTAATAACACTTATTTTTTAGGATTAGTATTAATTTCTAAAATTTTTTCTTCATAAATAAGTGAAATAAGTTGTAGTACTTGTTGTAATATTCGAAACAAATATCTTACTTTTATTTGAATCGCAACAATGATTTATCTGAAAGAATTGACACCAAAATATTCATGAATACAAATATACTACGAATAGTCGAACATTAGTATTAGCTATGAATCTAAAAGGGAAACTTATACTTCCCTATTCACAAACTTTTGTTATGCGTTCCAGAGCTTTGAATTTTCTTATTTAATGAGAAAATTAACAAACAATCATATTTTCATTATAACTTATATCAAAAATATTTTAAGAAAAAATTGTGAAAACAATAAGTTTTTTATGATTGAATGTAAAAAAATCTATAAAAAGCTTGAATGACATATATTTTCTCATTTATTCGCAGAAAATTTGAAATAATCAGAGAATTCACATTACATTCAGCAAAAGTTGGATAAATTATTATGAGTTCTAAACTTATACTCATTATTCTGTCTTTGATTTTATTTGTGTCAATACTTCCTTACATAAAAGGAGACCAGAAATGGTTTCTTCAGCACGACTTATTCGAATCAGAATCAAAAGCTCAATCAGAAGTGATATCACCTCAAGATTTTGTCGCAATTGAGAGATCCGATGATAATAGCAATGTCACAAATCTTTACGCGACATCAGATTTGTTCGATGAGTTGAACGATAAAACCAATGATTCTCTTTCTAAAGTTGAGGGAAGAAGTGGTAAAACACTTAATTTTGATGAACTTCTTAATGACAATCGTGAGGCAAGAATTATAAACGACAAAGAGTCTAATTTAGCGATTAAAGGATTTATTCCTATTGTGGGATTTGGAAAAGATAAACACGATTCAGAAGAAAAGCCAGAACAAGCAGCAGAGATACAGCAGTACTTAAGTCAAGCATATCCTCAAGGAATACATAACGGATACTCGGATTTATCGAATCCTCAAAAACATATTTCAAGACCTGAAGATCAGCGGTTCATCGGTGCAGCTCTTCAAGGTTTGGCCGCAAGTCTTTCTACAAAACCAATTAGAAAACAAGGGTTTGGTAATGAGCCCAACAGTTTTGGATATAATAATTTGGGTCCAAACGAAGTGTGTGTTTGTGTACCATTCTATATGTGTAAAAATGGATTTTTAAGTGAAACCGCAAAAAATTCAGCGCAAAGATCACCAAATATTGAAACCGCACAATCAATAATTAATCAGTTTTCAATTCCAATGCAAAACTCACGTCCACAACATCAACATCATCATCAACACCATCATCAACAACAACAGCAACAGAAATACCAAAATTCAAATCAATTTGATTATCTTCCTATAGACGAGAGAAGCAATGATGATATTAAAATTTCTGGTAGTGGTCAAGACTCTTATTCTTACTCAATGAATAACGTAAGTTCAGGTTTTATATCTATATCAATAATCTGTAACAAATTCAAACATAACTTATCTTTCGTTTAATATTTGGTTTCAATAATTCATACAAATAGACTGCTCCACAATATGCAGATGATGTCTTAGCCCGTATGTTAGGCGTTCGTTCTGATGGTTGTGGTGTTTTGCGTACATGCTGTAGACCTCCTATTGCAGAAGAAATACCAATAGGTTTACCCGAATATCAATTTCCAGAAAGTTATCCAAACGGTCAAATACAACAAACAATACACTCGGAATTCAACAAACGTTTAACAAATCCTTATCAGCCAAATATTCAACAAATTCATGATTATATCAAACCTCAGAGACCACATAAGTTTGAAGCTCCGTATCCAAGACCTGTTGAGGCATTTCCAACACAGATTGTTCAGGCGAGCTATGGGTTCCCTACAAAGCATTTAAATCCCGCTCATAATTATCATCGGCCGACACGACCAGCAATACCTCATATACCAATTCCAGTTAAGCCCGAATACCCACCATTAATAAAACCTATACATCAAAGACCTGTACCTGTATATCCTGGCTATAAGCCTCACCCTCCGCCTCATTCTATAGATGGTATTGAATCATATGGAACGTGCGGAATAAGACAGGCCGTTGGCATTCATGGAAGAGTACAGAATCTCAATTATCACGAAAGTTCAACTGAATTCGGTGAATATCCGTGGCAGGTGGCCATTCTCAAGAGATTGGGTCCGGCGGATAGTCTCTATGTTTGTGGGGGAGCTTTAATTTCGCCAAATTTTATCGTAACTGCTGCTCATTGTATCAAAAAGTGGGTTCTAATTAAAAGATAAATTAATACACAAATAAATCTCAACTATTATTATCTTTTTATTTAGATATCAACCACAAGATCTAAAGGTCAGACTCGGAGAATGGGATGTTCACAGAGAAGACGAGTTTTATCCTTATATTGAGAAATATATTCAAGAAATCATAATTCATCCCGAATTCTTTCCGGGAAACCTTTTGAACGACATCGCATTGATAAGAATCGAATCGCCACTTGATCTAAATCAATATCCTCACATCGCACCGGTATGTCTTCCAGAACATCACGAGAGCTTTGCCGGACACCGATGTTTTGTTAGTGGTTGGGGTAAAAACTCTTTTGGACATCAGGGAGAGTTCCAAAGTGTGCTCACGAAAGTGGACGTACCCGTTCTGAGTCATGGAGAATGTGAACACGCTTTGAAGAATACTAGACTTGGCTATAATTATCAACTTCACCCGTCTATGCTTTGTGCTGGAGGTGAACCAGGAAAGGACGCCTGTGAGGGTTCGTTAATATTTTTCTTTATAAAAAAGGCTTAAATTAAATTATGTGCGACTTATCATTATTACAGGCGATGGCGGAAGTGGAATGGTTTGCGATATTAGAGGAATTTGGAAAGTTGTCGGTCTTGTGAGTTGGGGTCAGTTTAACAAATATTTTAAAATATTTTCTCAAAATGTTTTTTCTAAAAACTATATTATCTGATAAAATAGGTGTTGGGTGTGGACAGCCAGGAGTTCCAGGCGTTTACACTAATATGGCTTATATGAAGCCATGGATTGACTCTATCGTATTGCGGTTCAGCACAGGTCACTTTGGTTCGAATGCAAATATTAATCCCATTTATGGTGTTATCAGTGAAAGAAGTTTTGATAAAACTACGAATTCTACTGATAATCAATACAAAGAAATGAGAGAAGAATCAGAAGAATCTTTAACTACAACTACTATAAGCTCTGTTTGATTCTAAATAAATATTCAATCATTCGTTTAGCTTAAAGTCGAATGATTTTGAAAAGAAATTATTTAATTTTGTAAATATTAAGTATATGTATTCAAACATAATTCATTCAATACTTGATTTAAATATATTTTATTTATTATAAACTTTTAAATAGTGTGACGTTTATCGTAAAATTTGGTTTTTTGTCAATTTTGTATTTAAATAAACTTTTATAAAACATGAATACATGAGTTGTGCTTTAAATTATGTAATATATGAACAAAAAAACTATTTCATTATAAGTATATAATTCTTATATAATATAAAACTCTTAATAGATATAAAATGTTTTATTTTATTATAATTTCTTAAAAACTTTGTGTCGTAACAGAGTTTGAGAGACACAGCTCTCATCCAAACTCATCCCATACCAGAGCTTACAGTTTAATAGTTGGGAATTAAGTGTTGAGAGCAATGAAATGTTCGTTTGGTGTCACTCAAAGTCATTACAATTCAATCAAATCTTATTCTATTAGTTAATTAATTAATTAATTAAAAAAGAAAAGGATAACTCGTTGTAAAGTATGATTTATTTTGATAGCTTTTGTATCGCATAATACTTTGCAATTCATAATTGTTGTAAACTTTTCAGAACTGTTATTCTTTGAAACTAAAGTCTAATAATCAATAC
Organism: Nanhermannia elegantula; assembly: GCA_034699485.1. Taxonomy (NCBI): domain Eukaryota; kingdom Metazoa; phylum Arthropoda; class Arachnida; order Sarcoptiformes; family Nanhermanniidae; genus Nanhermannia; species Nanhermannia elegantula. The sequence goes on from JAQGCH010003223.1 coordinate 9,785, forward strand.
TATAATCGAAATCATTATAATTAGAATTACTTTTAGTATTTGGATCTGTTCTCTTCTCTGTCTTCTAAACAGTAATACTATTTCTTTGATTTATATAAGTTGAGGTCCGACTGTCTGAAGAAGTATTCATCGATTCTTTAGTAAAATTAGATTTAATTCTGTTGTACTCAGCCTTTTCCATGGGTCCAAAGGGGGGGGGGGGGGGTTAGCTTCAGGAAATCATCAAAGCCAAGCAAAACTCATCGGTTTTCTTAGACAATTTTTAAATTTTACATGATTTTGAAAATCCTGGTCTGGGTCAGCCCTCACCTGACCCCTTCCTTGGAAATGTCTGGTTGTACTTATTGTTCAATAGTTTCTAATTTCGTTTTATTTGTGATATTATTAGGTATGAGTCGAAGTCTTTTTTACATAGAATTGAACCAATCAAAAAATAAGGAACATCAGGAAAAGAATAAGGAGAGGAATCATATTCTCATAAATTAAATATTTTTATCTTTCAATTTGTCATAATTTACTACTTTATTACCACAACTAACTATTTTCAGACTAACGTGTGGGCAAAAAAATCTAGACTTAATTCAATTTCCATTTGATAGAATTTAGTAATGGCTAAGTATATAAAAATTTTGAATTTAAAGCTACATTATATACAAAATTAGGTGATATTCATGAATAACGCCTAAATGTGATTTATCTGAACATTTCCGGATCCGATTTCGGACACTCTCTAAAAAAGTGTGACAACATTCGGGTCAACTTTAATGACACAAAGCCTAATAATATTTTGGAGTTGGTTATTGTTTTCCGCTTTCCAAACATTCTTGTTAAAGAGCCCACAAAGATATCCGGAAAATTGTTCGATTGTCGGCATTTGTTTTAATTGCGATATTCGTATAACAAAGTCATACCATAGAAAGTAAAAAAATTAATTTTATGTCGTATAACCACAATTTTGTAGTTTGAATCATATTTGGGTGACATTTCTTGTCATATTTCTTGATATTTCTCTTCGATAAAGAATATCTGACCACATTTGGAGGGCAATTATAATTTTGTGCAATGTTTGACAGGTTTTTAACTGAAATGTGACGACCCTTCCAAGCAGTACCTTATGTTTAGAAGCCATAACTAACTCAAAATTAATTGTAAACTAATACAAATCATATCGATTATAGCCTAATATGTGACCTTTAAAATGATATATCATTCAA
>JAQGCH010003224.1:0-10995 GCA_034699485.1 Nanhermannia elegantula
GATCTTTCCATTGATATATCACACTCGATGGGGTCCCTTCGTGGGGGGTGCCCTATGGACTTTGGGCATTACTCTTTTGCAATTACTTAAAGGCTTAATATTTCCAATGTTTGCATTGCTATCAAATGAAATGAGTATAAGTTTCTCAATAGTACGAAAAGTGCCAAAAATTTCAAATATGGCTACAAGTGTTTCAATTTTTATAACTAATCGAAAGTTTTTTCAATTTTTTACAATTATTACTAATAATTTTCAGTTCATTATCTATTAATTCTTGAGATAAATAAATAGTTTCGATATTTAAATAACGAAACAAATGTCTTAAAAATTGAGTTTTTGGTAAATTTTCTACAATATTAAAAAATTTTATTTTCTTAATTTGTTTGCAATATTATTTTCAAAAGTGTATCATTTATTTTAAAATTTAAAATTTAAACACAATCAAATGTAATTATAATTTAATTTGACTAAAATTTTTGTAACATAAAAGGCAATTATTTTCTAAAACATATATTTTAAAAAATAGTCAAATGTTTATCATATAATATACCGATATTTATATAAATTAATATAAATATTTTTTATAAACACTTCATTACATGCATTGCTATTAATTTTGAATTAACACTAAAATCTTTATTTGTGTTAAACATAAACATATTTTTTTCATCACTTTAAACCACAAATATATAATCAATTTTATTAATTTAAATCTTATCTCTACTATGAGTACTACAATTGAAATGCATATTCCAATTGACAAGAGTATGAAAACATCCGATAACCGGAATAAATATATATCTTCAGAATGTAATTCATTTTTATGTGTTTGTCTCAGTAAAGGATTGTATTGTCTTCTCATTCTTTGTGCTTCTGATAACTATTTAGTATATAATCCAGATTCAAATGATCGCGAAATACTTGACATTGAAATAAAGAAATAAATGAATTTTGAAACCGGATTTTTAAAGAGACACATAAAAAAATAAAATTGATATCATTTATATACATTCTGCGAAAATATAACAACAGAGGTTTTTTGGTCATAAAATTTTAAGCGGACAAAATTAATGGAAATGCTTAAAATACAATTTACTTAATATTTGAACAAAATATTTTTTGAAAATCTAAACAAATTCGAAAAAATTTGCAAAAAACCGATAAAAGCATGCGAAATAAATATAACAACGGATTATTATATTAGTTCTAATATTTACAATATAGTTCGGTTTTTAAAGTTTTAACGGTAAACATGATTTAACTGTTGGGTCTGACATCCGAGCTTACGCCAGAACACCGAGCATTATATTTTTTACACAAATCTTAATTTTAAAAATAAGTATATAGTTTTCTTAATATTGACACTAAATTTTTGGAATATATAAAACATTTATGAAATACTTAACAATTTAAGTGTTGAAGTATTTGAGAGAAATTTACAACATTTTACAATTACTTATATTATATGCAAAATAAAATGTTCAAAGGAATTGCAACTGGAACTCAAATTCTTAATTTCAGTTCCAATTCCAGGAACTGATACAACACTACAGGAAACTTCTTATGCATGCATTCATATGCTCTTTTTACTTCTCAGGCTTTCCCTCCCCTTAATCAATAATAAAAAGAATATTTTAAAATAAATTATTTGAAAGTGAAATTTAGCACATATTTAAATACAATATATACAGTATAACCCCAATTTTAGCAACCCGCTTTATAGCAAAATTTCAATGCACCGGCAGCTCCTTTGGGAGATATAATGTTAAAGGGTTCGGTTTATAGCAAACTCGGTTTTAGTAAAACCTCGATTATAGCAATAGATTTTTAAAGCACATATAGCACAATGCTTCGATTTTAGCGATTTAAAACTTTAATGAAAAGCAATAATTATCAATTGAAATGAATACTTAATAAAGAAAAGTAAATATCAAAAGTGCCTAATAAAATATTAAGCTATTTTTCGATAGAAATGCATTAAAAATTTGGCGCGAAAATAATATTTTTTTAAAATTTTGGCCCAAAAACGCATTTTTTTAAAAATTGTCTTAGGAAAACAATAAATTTTTCCTGCTATCACGTATTTTTTTAAAAAATCGATTACAAAAATTGCAGCAAATTTTTATTTAATGAATTTTGGCGGGAAAATCGATTTTCTAATAAAATTGTTTTATAAAACAGATGAGTTTTAACCCCCAATCCCAATAAATTTTTTTAAATTTTTAGGTTTACCCCCTTCTGGGAGGTCGAACCTTTGCCATATCTGTATAGAATGATTAGATTAACTGGGATTAACTATAAATTGTCTCAATTGGTTAAAATCTTCATATCTAAGATTTCTAACATTTTAAGTGTGAGTCCGGTTTATGGCAAAACTCGATTATGGCAAAGGATTTTCAAAGCACCAATGAGTTTCTATAATCGGGGTTATACTGTAGTTTTATAAACTATAGAAACAAAACAATGCAAAACCTTTTGAAAGATAAACGGATATATGAACGGATACAATATAATGCAATCAATGGATCTGATTATTAGTGGGCGTTATTCAAATTTTTGAGACTAATAAATAAATTTTTATTATGTTTCTATGTCATGCTGTAGTCAAAAATTATGATTATTTTATGTAATTTTGTTAATTTCTAATAAACTAATAATGAAATGTTTAACATTTTTAATATACCACATAATAATAATCACCATTTGGTTATCTAATGATATATTGTGCACCAAATGTCCGCTACAAGAAGTTATAAACCCCTGTACTTGTGACACATATACAATATTATGCGGTGGCAAAGAAAATATTAATTTGCGTCAAATATTCGAAAAAATGTCACAAACATTAGATAATAATAATAAACATTTTGATTGTTTCAAATTGAACAACACAGCGGTCACAGAAATAGAAGACAACATGTTTGCTGACATTAAATTCAGTGTAATTGTAATAAACAATGCGACAAATTTGAAGAGAATTGCATCCAATGTTTTTGCCCCATATAATAGTTTCACAATTGAATATTTTTACCAATTATTTGATTCACAATTGGGTGGCAATCAATACAGTCAGGAATTATTTAAGGCATTGAGTTCTTTAATCAATGTTAAAGTCATCAGTTTTGACAAAACAATATTGGATACAATACCTCCGCATGCATTTGAAGCTATAAATGACACTCAATTGAACTTAACTTATATTGATTTTAATTATAATGCTATTCCCGGCATAAAAATAACAAGTGTAGGAAACTATGCGTTTTATAATTTGAATAATTTAACACTTATTTATCTGACTCATCAGCAAATCAATTATATTCCTGTACATGCATTTGAATTTTCGCATCCATCAGAAAATGTGCTGTTAATTGCTTTATATGATAATCATTTGAACGACACGAGTATAGAAGTGGGCGCTTTCGTTAACGCTAAAAGACCTCTACGTATTGATTTACAAAAGAACTACTTTACATATTTGGACGAAAAAGTATTCGCTCCTATTTTATTATTTAATAATCAAAATGAAATCAATATAATTGAGAATCCATTAGAATGTGATTGTCGTATGCATTGGCTAAGAAAGGGTAGCAATACTTTTAAAAATCAATTACCAGATGCCAACTGCAAAAATGGTAAAGTCTTTTGGGACTTAACTGAAAAAGACTTTGAAACGTGTATTAATTAATTTACATAATAATGTTTACGCTATATTTTAACTCATAAGTTCACTATTATATCATTAATAACAGAGTTAACTAGTTATATAAATTGGGGTATAAACTAAGGCTTTTTTCCATGTTTATCGTCAATTGCTATAATCATTTTTATTATTGTTTACTGCGATTGAATAAATGATTTTATGTTTTGAACCAATATCTACATTAACTTATACTTCGAAACGAGAAACGACTTGAAAACATATCTAAAATTTTCATAACTACAAAAACTGTTCGCAGATATAGTTTTAGCCATATTAAACTATGCGCAAGCACTTTGCAGCAAGTGAATAAAGGATTAGTAGCTAACATACCATATTTTGTATTAATAAATTTGATGCCTATTTTAATGGGATTTATCTGATTTGCGTACGGTTTACAATATAAATGTTTTATATAATGATTATTAATGAAAATAAGTAATAAGTAAATCGAGTTATTGTTTAAATATTGCAAATTATTTTAGAAGTTTGTAAATTAGACTGTAATTTATTTTTAAAAATAAGCTACAGTTATACTGATATTAATTGCAAATTTAATTTGGATCCGGCCGTTTTCGATTCTATCAATTAATTTTTATTTTTTGCTGTATTCAAATATAATTTCATTATTAAAAAGCAATTAATTCCTTTCTATGTTCTTTTATTAAATAATATTTATTTATATTACATTCTGTAACATGATGTTAGAAATTGATCTCAACTTCACAAATAATGAACATTGCAATGAAAAAGGAGTAATATTAAGTAAAATATTTATTTTATAAACCCAGTCCACTCCAAAATTTGACACAGTTTGCTTTATTAACACTGATGTCGCATTATATACTTATCTATGCTATTATGCTTGTAGCGACATTAGTGTTAATAAATAGAACAGTGTCAAATTTTGAAGTGGACTGGGTTTATATTCCATTAAGGCAAATAGCGATTTAAATCATATGTGGCTACTGTCTGTCATGAGGTTGTAGAAGCATTATAATTTAATTAAAGTGAAAGTCATTAATAACAAGGCTAATCTTTAAAATAATAAAAATGTATTTTATATATGTTTTGTAGTTGTGAGAACACAATTTATAATAAAATGATTTTAAATTTCTTAAGTTTTTGCACAATTTTAAATGAGACCACAATCGGTGAAATATATGCCCAATACTTAGGCTGCTAAGCTGCAAGCCTTCATCAGCACAAGAGATGCAGCACGAAATTGATCAAAACTTGAAGTCAAAGCTTTAAAACAATTGACCTCGAACTTCTCTCCTAATAAACAGCATTCTATCCACCCTAAGACTATAACCCAAGCATTCTGGTAGAATGTGGGCGTGAAAATTACTAGACTATAGATTTATCGCATGTTTTCAATATTTAATTATAAGTTAAATAATTATTTGATAAATATATTAAATTTTATTAATAATTAATAAAATTTATTAGTGAGAACTGTTTGCAGAACAATAAAACTATTTTAAATGAAGTCAAAATTTACAAAGATAAAACACATTATCTAATCAAATCATCTCAATATAACTCAAATCTCATATTTACAATAAAATTTAATTTTCAAATTAGAACTCAAGCTTACTATACCAGTAATTAGGTAAAAATATTACAGCCACTAACTTTAATGACGCACAGCTTTAATTAATTATCATGACGCTAGAGTATGACAATAATAGTAAACATTTTTATTATATTAAAAAGTTAAGTGTAATAAAAAATTGAAATACTTATATTTATAATAAATGATCTAACACTTGAAAATTTTATTTAAAATTTAGCTATGTGTTGATTCACTTATAATTTATTTACATTACTTTAAAAGGATTTGTTTCCTTTAAATCCATTTTTTAAATACAAGCAATATATTTATCTGTTTATTAAGCTATATTAAAGTTGAATCAACACATACCAATTAACGCAGGTATTATCTATGAGTTCAAGGTTAAGGCTAGCATATTAAAATTAGAACATCATAAAAATGTAAGCTAAAAATTCATTAACTTTCTGCAGACCTTGAGTTAGAAAACTTGTATACCTGTTGAGCAGTACTTTTATAGAAGTAGTCAAAGGCTTCATTAGAAAGCGTCAATTTAACAACCCACATAAATTATCTTCTATATAGTTATATCCCTAATTTGGAGTGTTTTTCTAGAGTAACTTTCATTTTCTAATAAAGATTTTGCGTCTTTAGTTAAGCTCCAAATTATTGCTTAAATTAAAAGCAATATTAAAATTTTAACTTAATTAGTGTGTTATTTAAAAAATTCAATTAATAGCTTTATATTATTGAAATGGAAGATAGCGGTGTTTATTCAAGCGGTAAGATTAATATATTTAATAAGTTATTTTTATATTTTTTAAAATTTTATAAGTATTTTGGTAAATAAATTTACAATAAGCTCATAATTTTGATTAGACAAGTGAGACAAAATAAAAATATGTAAATATTTTAACTTTATTTAATAAAGTATTGTAATAGCATTCAAAAGCTTAATAAATGTAACGCTTTTAATCATAAAACTGACAATCTTAAGGCTAAACTTTTAATAATTTTGAGCGCATCTGTGTTTATGTGGGCCTGTAATTTAGCTATAATGTAAAAATATGTTTAAAAAACAATATTTAAGATATAATTTGTAAACAAAATATTCAGGATGCTAAATACATTGTAAATTTTTTAACAATGATTTATACTTACATTTTTTCAAAGATTTCAATAAATTTATTATACAGGTTAAGTTCATAAGCTTAAAATCATGACTGTACCAACGCATTAATTTTAATTAAGTGTAAAATTTAAATGAACTTCACACTGATTATGCATATTTTTCACATTCTTTGAAAGTTATAAAATCTATATATATATATATAAACTCAATTTTGGCCATCCTTAATTTATTTTAAACAAAAAAAGTAATGCACGACACTTAACATTTAGATTAATTTTATCAAAGTGCCGTCAATTCGGTATATAGCGAACGGGATTTCATATTGGTAGGTTCCATTAAGCCCGTTTACTATTAGTCGGTATTTACTATATCTTTATAATTTTATACTTGTTTTCTTCATTTTTTTGCTGGAAATAGAGTTTAATATAAGCTGGTTTTAACTATAAAACAGTTCACTCTAAACGGGATTAACTCTAAAGCAAATTTATTTTACAATTTAAAACTATTATTTATTATAGAATTTGTCAATACAAATGTTGACTTTAAGAAGAAAATAAAAGTTCGTGGGACAAAAAAGCAACCAACACAACCATTGCCACAGAACGTCTTGAATAAATATAAATCCTTTAGGATTTATACTACATCTGTCAGTACACTTGACAGAAATAATCATGAATTGAGATTACACGATAGGGTTGTTTTTGATTCAAAATCAGGTAGAAGAACTGGACGCGTTCGCTATATCGGTAAAACAGCTTTTGCTTACGATCAATGGGTTGGTGTTGAACTGGAAGGGCCTTTTGGCAAAAATGATGGTTCAGTTGAAGGAATAAGGTGAAGATGCTTTATTTTATAATAATTTTTAAATTTGATATTTCACATACAGTAGCTTTCATATTATAATGTCTTATCAGATTTGATAATAATTTTTAAATACAAGTGAATTTACTATGTAATTAGAAATAATGCCTTAAAGTCTTTCAATAAAAAATATAACATACATGCTGGGATGGAATCCAATAACTTTAGTAGTGAGCCTTATTAATTTAAGATTAAATAAAATTTTGTTTATTAATGTGTCTTTATAATTTTAATAGATTGTTCATTCAAACTTTTAAAATGTTATTTTATGATAAGCACTCAACTAATAATTATTATATGATAATAAAATAGCTATCGTACTATCTGCTCAAAAAATTCAAAAGTACCGGTACAATAATAAATTTTTAATAATAAGTTAATTCAGTAAAATATTTACTATTTATAAAGTAAATTAAAGTTAATAAAAGCGATTTGTTTCATGACTGTTATTATTTGAAACTTTAAAGATAATTTTTTGAGCCGATATTACAGTGATTGATCTGATTATAGTCAACTCGTTGTTTTTTCAATAAAGCCTTGCATATAAACTGGTTTGTTTAAGCTGTTAAATTAGAGTTGATTATATCTGGGTCAGACTGTAAGTAAGTGTTTATACCAACAATAATACTAACAAAAATTAAAAATATTTTTTAGTCAAATTTTTGATTTAGAGAGATTTTAATTGTACTGAATCTTTAATATTTCTTTATAGGTATTTTACGTGTCCCATGAGATATGGTATATTTGTGCCAAACACAAAAGTAACGGTTGTTAAAGGAGAACATTAGAATAATAATGCCTTTAAGAAGTGAACATTTTTTTATTTCTAATCGTATTTCATAATTATGTAACAACGAAAAACATAATTCACGGATATTAATGTTCACCAGATGTTTACATTTGGCCAAAATCTGCGATATACTTAACTCATGTTTATTTAAAATAAGTTTAATATCTTTTAACTTATTTTATTTAAATTATTGTTTTTTATAAATTAAGTGGAGCGGTAATTAGTTTTTATTATTATAGTATAATACGGTTTAAGATTAATTATAAATTAAAAGTAATTGTATTTAAATTTCATTCATAAACAGAAATAAATGTTTTCAATTTAATTCAGTTATTTTGAAATTTATTTTAACACATTATAATTGCTAAAAAACATTTTTGAAAATAGATGCATTTTATATTATACATGTTTAATACAATATTAAGCTAAATTTTTAACTTGTAATTGTACTCATTTGCATTAAACTAAGATTTAGAGTAGCCATTAGCAAACTATGGATTCAGGGGTCACATTTGGCTCTTATGGTGCTATTTTGTGGCTCCCTCAATTTAAGATTTAACATTGATTAAAAGTGAAATATACGCATTGTAAAATAATTATAATTATAAAATGGAAAATTTTAAAATAAACATTAGTTTTACATAAATATTAAGGCGCATATAATTATAATGTATATTTATTTCTCATATTAATTTAATTTTTTCTATAGTATTTATGCGAAAATCTTTCGGACACCCAAGCCGGTTTCCGGTTAAGTTCTAATAATTAGTAGTTAAATAAGTTCTGAAACTAATTATAAGTCATAATAGACCTAACACTGACCTAAACCTAAACCTAACATTAACTCAAACCTTATCAATGGCAATGCCTATCAATACTAACAAGCAGTCCATTATAGTGCACGTCAGGCTATTCAAAGGCTTACTTAATATTAATACAGATTTCTATTATTTCTATACAAAAAAGTGTTTGTTAGTTAAAAGTTAATAAAATTATATTTAAGTCGTATCCAAAGATGTGTCCAAACCTAAGTCTCTACTAATAGCTACGCCTTCACTCCTTACAATTTATTTTTCAAGTTAAGACATAGGTTATGTAATAATCTAAAATAATACAAAAAATAAATTCTGATTTTCATTAACAGTTTATTATTAACTAATTTTTAAATACCATAATTTTTACATGGCCTTCAAAAACTCTTACGAACCACGTAATTGCATAATGAAACTAACAATAGTCTACACAACAATTACCTGCAATATGAGATTCCACTTAAACTTTATCATATATAATATGTGTATCTAAACATATAAAACATTTATTTATTCTCTGTTTTTGATTATAGCGCTAAAATTAAAATTTTCATGAAATTATTTCTATAATTGTGCTTTAATTTATTGAATTATTTGTTAGTAAATAGTGTACTATCGGCATCAAAAGTATTTGTTAAACTTGGCGCTCAAAAAACAACTATAACCAATAAGACTACCAACCAATTAATAAGAGAACATTGAATGTGATTGGCTACTATACTAACTTATGAGCGCGAAACTGTACGATTCAACAAATACTTTTGCCGCCGATAGTACTTCTCTAAAAGAACTTGATTTCCCTTCAAAAATGATAGCTGTAATCTTCAAAATTGTATATCAGAAAAGATATTTTAATATGATGTTAAAATAACATTAAAATATCTACATAATGTCGCCAAAGTTTTGTCTGTATGTCTGTGTCACGATGTACGTCAATACTGGCCACTATAGAACCTAACTAATTAAATATTAAGGCGCAGTAACACCTGAAAGGTGCCAAGAGGTCATTCATTTTTCCAAAAAGTGACCGGTGGCCGAGTTGGCTAAGCCACTGTGCTTTACAATGGGAAAATTAAGAGACACGTTTGAAGTAAAAAAAATTGCAAATATGTGCAATCGAGTACTTTAAACATAAACAGTAAATATGAATCTTTATATACTTTAGTTATACGATATTTTCCCCGTTCTTTTTAGAACGGGCACTGCTTGTACTTAATAGTTAATTTTTATAAAATAAAATGAGGCAATGCATCTGAGAAATTATTATATACACCTTTTATTTTGTAAATAACATAGAACTAAAAATGCATAATGGTAGTTTATTCAAACATAAAAAGAATTATAATAAATAAATAAATATAAATTGAATACTACCCATAAAACCCATATTGGCTTATTTCTCTGCTATCACTTCCACAATAGATTATCTCTAACATAATTTAAAATAATAATTCCTTAAACAGTAAGTAACTTAAATTATAACTTTTGATATGTAGTGAAAATAACTCGTACGAACATTTGGTTAAGACAATCAAAACTTTTTTATAATAAGACTAAAATTTATTATTTCCACTAATACTAAAACTATTTGCACACACTTTATTTTGATCGATTCTCGTTCAAAATCATGTTTTTAAAAACTGTTTGGGACTATTTCTTTTAGAGTTATTCGACTTTAAGTTTGAATTTTTGACAAAATTTATTAATTTAAAAATTCATATAGAGAATAGGAGGGCTGGAGTTGTGGGCTTTCAATAAAATTAATCATAAAACAATTATAATTAATTTTCATATTTAGAATGATATTGCATTGATGCTTCTGATTGTGGATAAAGTTGGAAGTCAAGCTTCAACTAAACGCTAAAAAATGAGCTGGACACAATTTCAGTAAAATTAGGAATTATGTAAAGTGCTCATAAAGCAGTTTCTAATATATGAAAACTTCACAAAAATAGTAATTAAATAGTAGTAAAAAATTACAGTACATTAAGTGAAATAATATTCTACAAATATGTATTTGTAGGGATATTTATAATTTCTAATCAACATTGAGATACACTATTATCTCCACATTTTCTTGTAATCTGTATTTGCATTTCATTATTCTCTTTTATAATATTGGTTTCAAGACTGGATTCTACAAAATCG
>JAQGCH010003225.1:0-10994 GCA_034699485.1 Nanhermannia elegantula
GCATTTCCTGAGATATACGTATAAAAAATTGCGGGAAAGTGCATAATTCAACACATAATTATTTGATCGATAGTACTTGACATTCATATATTTAAAATATTCAATTAGTTTTAGTTATTCCTATCGTGTTCATTACAGGGCTTCCCTGGGTTTCCCATCATAAATCATCTTACAATCACTGAGTAGTTTTTAGAAACGGAAATGTTATGTCAAGTATTGTCAGTTTCTATTCAAAGCACGAAAGTTATAAAAAATTATGTCGATGTTAGTAATGAACTTATTTTCATAAAAATTTATCAAATTTTCAGTACTATAAAATGGTGTCTACTGTCTAAACAGTCCTGGAGATCAGGCAGCCGTAGTTTTAAGACAAAAATCTGATACAATCCACTTTATGTTGCATACTTGTTAGGTTCTCTTTACTTTATGTAAGACAACATTGCAGTAAAGTTACTCTTTATTAAGTTAGGTTTGTGTTTATTAAGTTAATCACATAAGTGTAAAACTGAGATAAAAGTAAAGAAAATAAATAAATAAATTTCAAGCTTACTTTTACTAGTTAAGGAAAATATCTATTTTCTAATACTATGTCAAAATCAAGACTTTTTGTAGATTATTTTTATTATATAAGTTACTTGTCTTTCATTTTTACAAAAACTTCATAAGCAGTAATAGGATTTTTGAATTCAATTATAAACAACTTTCATGATATTGAAAGACTTCTTAGAAAGTATTGTTTAGAAAAAAATGTCTAAATTTTAAATGAATTCTTTATTATGTTATCAGAAAATATACAATTAAGTAAAAATTGATACATATAATGATATTGCAATTTCATCTCTAGTTTGGCTTCAATTGTGGAAATAATCAAATTTTTGTATACATATTAACAAATCTGAAAATATGAATAGAAAAAAGATTGAAATGATAAAAAGGTTGGATATTTGAAAAAACATAAATCATGTCAAGACCAAAACTATCTAAGCCTAGAATTAAAACAGAAGCAAAGTTATCATGTTTTCACTTAATGCATATGTCAATTACTCAGCAAACTGTATGCTATATTAAGTTATAGTAAAGATATAATATATTTACAGGCATTAGAAGAATACCTCAATTTATAGGTCACGAACACTGATAATCTCATTATTCTCTCACAAACTTTTATAACTAATACTAAACTATTCTGTTAAACAATTAAAATAATTATAAATATTTGGAAGGTTAAAAAATTACATAACACAGTATAAACTAATATTATATAATATAATCTTTAAAAAGACATTAAAACAATAGCTAATGAACAAAAACTAAAAGATAGTTTCTTTGTATAAATAAGATAAAAAAGAGATTAAGAAATTATGAATTAATGTTGTATTTTTCAATGTTTGATTTCTCTATTTTATATGAATTATTAAAACACCGGATAATTTTATTTTGATGACAGGCCGGTATATTTCTGGCCGATCTGGTTGTCCAGGAAGTCGGCAAATGATCGTCTTCTATGAAATAAATAGGATCATTGAGTGGCATAAACGACGCTCTTTCTGGAATCAAATCTTTGATACATTTTTCGAGATGTGTTTCACGTTTTTCGTGAAAAGCTTGGATATTAAGTCTGATCTGCTTATTCTTTTTCTGTTTTTTGTCCATTTCAATGGTTCTTTGATTACTATTATCGATACTGTTCTGTATAGCAATTGAATTCAACATTTGCCTTTCAAGCCATTGCACAAGATTGGGGCTCTCTTTCCAACGCGGAGCCCTTTCTAGTCTATCCCAAGTCGCTATACATCTGATACGAAGAAGTGATATAAATGATGATATCGAAGGTATTGAAGGCTCACGTGAACGCAGAATTGCAACGCTATCAAAACGGACCACTTGAGAAAGTCTCAGGTAATCACTAAAGCAATAGGAAAATAAAAAAATGTGTTGTCATGAACTCAATTGTTGGTTTCAAATCACTATAATTAACTATATTATAGAGAGTGCTATTTATGGAAATATAATCTAATTATCTCTTACTTAAAATGAATGGGATATTTAGCTTTTGTTACAGCCCATGCAGTGCTCAACCGGTATATCTGTGGCAATTGTAGGCCACGAATTAGACTCGACAACGATTGCCAGTTCCTTAATTTGCGCAAAACACAGCCAACCTTTTAAAGATCAACAAAAAATTATTGATAACATGGATAAAAATATGATAAAAGAATTAAGTCTCGATTCGAGGGCTTATCTCTAGGATTTGACTTATTATTAAGAAATTATTGCAAAATATAATAATAGATTATTTCCAAATCGATTTTAATATCAATTAATTTATTTATTATTATAATACTATGATTCATAATCTTATGCTTTAAAATATGGTTAAGCAGTAGTTATAGACTTCAAAAATTTTTTCTTAAAGATAATGGTTTATGAAATATTTCAAGTGAAGAGTGAAAATTAGGTCTTTTCCGTCAGTATTGGTTATCTAATCGTTAAGTGAGAGGTGGAATACATATTACTAGTGCTAACTTGAAATTCACACTTAGAATACATTTTGTTTATACCTTTATATGGACTCAAAAGATATAGAACTTATTTACATTTGAAAGTGATATTAATTGACATTTACCTCAATGATAGCCGCAATCTTTTTGCCCTGCGCTTCAACTGTGATCTCTCTAACTATTATATCAGCGATAAGTTGTGACAATTCTTGGCCAAATTCCATCATTTTGTTGAGTCCACTGTTCTTATTATATTTTCCTCTATTGATCACAACGGACATCACTTCATCAGAGGCCAAATTAAGCATCAATTCCTTCTCGATTTTAGTTATTTGTAAGGCTAATGAAATAGGATTTTCAAGTCTAATCGACTGCACCAATGCTTTTGCGTCTGTCTTCAAATCTCGAGACACTTTTAAGTCAAATCTGTCTTTTCTGGCTTTAGATACTGAAAACTGAACGGAAGTTTTTCGCAGTGAAAGTGATGAATGTGTTCGATATCTTCCCTTATCATTACTGACATTGATATTGATGTCATCTTTAGCTCCTTTAGTCCTCAATTTGCTGGGATTCCTCAAATTTTCAGAAGCAATCAAACCTTTACGTTCACTAAAACCCAATTTACACAAATCGAGCTCAGATTTAGTTTTACGAAGGGGTAGGTTAATGTTGGGATGTTGCATGACTCGGGCCTCTAATTCAAGGTTAGGACATAAAAATTTTGATGCATTTGATAGGACCTTATTGATAGGTTTGTAATTGTTTTTGGCAGAATCGAGCCATTTGAATAGTATACAATCAGCCAGAAGTGTAATGCTTTCCCAAGTGGACGCACCCTTATAGACATCACTTCCATCCATAGGCAGAGCTAATGGGAAAAGACACGTATCTTTCATGTCATTTCCGAACCTCTCAACAAGACGTATATATTCGTTGCGTTTGGTCGGTGGCGGACTTGATATTTGGATCGGAGGCGGACTAGTGGTTAGACTTGGAGCTGAGCTTTGATTCGATGGACTGACTGATGATGAGGCAGAATATGGGTCGTATGATGACGTGGCTTCTAACGAAGACAATGGTTCGGTCGTCAAATCATATTCTATCACATATTGCTAAATAGAAATATAAATTAGGATTAAGAACGGATATCAACCCATAATAAAAAAGAATTGCATTTTAGTTGTTTGTATTCTCAGGAACTCACAGATATTTCAATTGTCCTATTATTTGGAAAAATACAATCATATCCTGCTGTAAAAGGCATTGAAAGTTTATATGACTGTTGTGGTCATGTTAAGGTCAAAGGTTAAATGTATTATACCGTCATCTAATAAATTACATTCAATGTCTGCATTGTTTAATGTCATGAAATACTTTTATTTTCTGTTTGTAAGGAAAGTTTGTCTACCTGTACAAGTCATACAACATTCTCAATGTATTTCTATATGAGTTTAGCCAATAGTTCGATTGATAATAGATCTGTACAATAGTTTGGAACAAATGATTAAAAACAAAATATTTAAATTTACATATTTTTTATCATTGAAAATGAACTGCATATACAGATCATCTAAACAGCAGTTAAAGGTCATGTATACAACTTCTAAGAAAATGAAGCAAAAAATGGAAATACTGTCATTCCGTTAATTCTCTATCGAATGACCAGTCGAACAATTGTTTAGCTGCCAAATAGGGTTTCAAGTTTTGAGGGTTCAAAGAAAACTCAAGTATTTAATATTATGTGAGCTCATGAGTTACATTATGAAAAATTAAAGCACATTAAAGCAATTTTTAATTACATTTAAAATTTTTAAGCTTTGAACTAAAAGAGTAATGAAGACTAGACTTACATCATTGCCAGTAATGTAGATATCATTGAGATGATCGTGTTCTTCAACTAATGTTTCATTTGATTCACTAAAAGTGGTCTCATTGCGAAAGTCAACATAAGAACCATAACCAGAATCGTAGCGATTGATAACTTTCTGTTGATCTAAACCTAATTTTCTCAAATGTCCGTTTCTATTATCTGTTGATTCAATAGAGATCATAGACTTGTGGTGTCCGTCATTGCTGTTGATTTCACTTAAATGGACTTTATCTAGACTTTTAGCTTTTTGTAGCGGACGTTCACTTTCTTTTCCATTAGAAGGAGGTATTAATAGATTTCCATATAAATTAGTTTTTAGGCCTAAATTTTCAACATTTAAAAGCTGGAGCTCATGTTGTGTCCTGGCAGGCATTGTTGTGATCTAATAAAACCAATTAAAACAGTCAAAACAAAATTACTAAAAGCTTTGTACAAAATTATTACTTCAAAACTTTGCACAAAAGCTTTAAAATATATAAATTATCAACTTTTATATATCAGCGACAATTAATTAGATTAAAGGAAGCAATAAATAGGTAAACTTTTTTGAACTAATTTGATAATAATTTATTTGTTTGACTGCGCGTCACAAACAGTCTTGAAAACAATGAGCGATTCATAGCTATTGATTGATTATTTATTGGAGAGTAGACTAAGAATTAGATTATTTCATAAGTGAATGAGAGTAATCCGCCCTTAAAAGTAATACGAAGAAGCCTTAGATAATGAATTTTTATCACAATTATTATTGGATGTCAAATATCGTCATTCTATGCAGTGTTTTAAGATTCTGATTAAATATCTCTACTTTTACTGAAGGTATTTATACATTGGCAGTACTGCCTCTTTTTAAATGTTAAGAAAAAATAGGTGTTACTCACAAATTCTTAAGGAATTTTGAATTACTGTATATTCTTCTATTAATAGTAAGAGCAAGGATTACAGTTATATTCCTGAGAGTAATTTTTAACCACATATCTGTCATATTTACTCAATTTTCATTTATCTTTCTATAGTCTCTACCCAATCAACTCTTGACATTTTACTTGTCTGTCAAAGAATTTCTCAATTAAATAGAGAAATCGATATATAGATAAGTCTAAAGTAATTTTCTTTTACTACAATTTGTTTATTTAAACTAAATTTATTGGTATATATTTTTTTATAAAATAGGTAATTTTGAGATCAGATTAGATAAAAAGCAATATTACATAAAATCAAAAAATCAATATTTAAACTCACTATAAAGAAATTATTGAAATATTATAAAAAATCTAAAACTTTATCTCATGTAAAAGTAAATTTTCATGAATTAAATAAAAAAAGTTAAAGCACTTTACATTTAATTGAACTTCAATATTCATTTAACTATGGTTTTGTTCTTTTTTCTATCTTTGGTTTTAAAGCATGTGAACCAACAACTACTTGTATTGCGAAACGAAACATTTTCTTAAGCAAATAGTTTAATGTAAATCAAAATATCAATCAAATAATAATTTACTCTTAAATATCTATATACTGTATGATAAACCCCATGAAACTGTTATCATTAAATAATATCAAAGATTTAGAATTATCTGCAACTTATAAGATGCTTGACGTTAATTGTATCTGAGCCCCAATTTTTCTACTGTTGTTAATCACTAGAATATTATATAACAGCAATACTGCGTCAATACTAACGTGTTTGAAGAAGACATAAGTGGTTTTCTTATTCTTTAAATATTCAAAGGTTTAGCGATAAATACTTTAGTCCTAATGATTAGGACCTAATCAACGGATGATTGTTTAGCTAACTCTCAACTATAAAGAAGCAATGTTTGTAAACCAAAATATATAATCATTTCTTTTTTCAACTGCAATTGTTATTGTTATTGATTATTAAATAGCATTTTGTTTATCAAACAATTTTAGCTATTAATGAAATTGTTTCCTGTTTCAGAAATGTATTGATTGTATTTTATAAATGTTTTTCAAATGAAATCCATTATTAGGATAGAGTATGACTAATACCTGACGTTTAAAATGAAAGGATATAAAATCATTAAAAGGTTGAAAACTAGATCTTGTGATGATGTCAAACACCTACAATTCACATGACAAGAATTTACGATAGGATTTCATAACTTTATTTAAAATTTATCGATTGAGTTGGCTTTAAATAGTAAAAAATAAGGATTAAATTGGATGAAAATATTTACTAAATTATTCGCTATTTATATAATCTAAAAATGATATACCCTTTGAGTTACTGACCTTTCAAATAAAACTTTTGAGATAATAGTTATGATCTTGAGCTGAACTTCAGATTTAAATTAAAAGTTTTGGTTAACTTAAAGATATTTTCGATACGTTTACTACTTCCTGATGCGAACTATGGAAAAATTTTGTTTTCTTCTTCTAGAAGTAAAAATAGCTGTACTTCTAATATTAATTTAATAAATAAGAGTAAAGGATTATACGACAGGTAAATAAATGCAATGTGAGATTAGTGCAACTCTCGGAATGTTCGGGAATGTTGTCTGTCAGCAGATTTTCTTTATAAAATTCTTTGACTTCTCAACCAAACAAAGATTATATCTAAAATAAATAACAACTAATACTAAATAAATAATAATTTCACTTCTCTGTTAAGTCTATAACCTGTACGAATATTTACCGGTTTCGATAATAAGTTATTCACTTTATTGAGTATGTAATATAAACAGAATTTCATAGAATTTCAACAAAATTAGATTATTGTTTACTGTCTGAAAATAATTTATATCTTTTTGAATAAACAGTTATCAAACTTTGAACTTAAAGGTGAAAGTTTAATAATAGTCTCTGTTTTTATAAAAATACAATAAACTTTTATTTTCGTTATCTTATTATAAAGTCTAAGCTAATAATTCAATTAATTATTTACCAATTGATTGGTATCTATTAAATAAGCATACAATAGATAAATCACATGAAATATAGATCAAGGATTACTTTCATATCGCAAACAATGATAGAAACAAAATACGACATAAATGTTTCGATGATTTGACACTTTCAATGATTTAAAAGGAAAAGCCAGACAGAGATCACATAAAATGTAAATTATTTGAATATTTTAGCTGCAGAGACATGTCATTTTTTATTAATTGAAATTATTTCCTCTGTCGCTATAATTATTTTAGGAAATACCGTACTGTATATGTCGTAATCCATCAAATGCATGGGAAACTAATTAATAAGACATATATTACTAAAGCTTTAATTAACTCTTTAAGTTAATTCTAGGCTAAAATAATTGCACCTTAGCTTTATTCATGAAATGTAGATGTATTACAAATTATAAAAAATAGAAACTTTTATATAAAATTTTGAATCTGAAACTTAAATTACAACCAAACCCAAAAATAAAGGGCAACTTTATGATATATACTTTCATGTATAATACTGTTTTCCATTAAGTTTATATTATATGTTTTACAGGTAAGTATATATCTTAAGTAGGATTTCCCCTTTATTTTTGGGATTGAGTGTACATCATTTTCAAGCCATGGTTAAATTTTAAAAATAATTAGTTTGATTCATATGCGTATCAGAAAAATTAATCCAACTCATTAAAGTCGACAGATATTGACTGCAGATATAGTAATAAAAATTAATTTTAAGTTTGAATCACTTTTAATTAAATTGAATACACGAATGAATAAATTAGATATTAATATATTAACAAACTTACAACTTATTAAGTATCCAAAAGAGCATTCATAAAAAGTAATAATTTGATCCACTGTTAGAACTGCGTCTAAAAAACTTTAGTTTCCATATCAATAATCAAATATGATTTAGACAGCAGTCTGTTATTAGCTATAAATATGTTAATCATAACGATTATACAAAATATAAACAATATTCTCATAAAAAGCATATTTGAAGCTCATTAGCATTTGACTCAATTTCGCCAATGAAATCACAATTAATAATTGTTAATTCATCTGATGATTCATAAGATTATAGCATAAGTTTATAAAATACAAACCTAATGCATAAAACAAATCCTGAATAATGAATAAATGGCACAATTTTTCGGATGAATAACTTCAACTTGAAATGGAGGTAAACTGTGTTTTTTAGACTTTATTTCCGACAACTAATAAATAAGATATTCTCTATTGAATATCTATTACTGTGCATATTTTTTGTAAATATCCTGAATACAGGTACAGTTATATCACAATTTTAGAAACTCGACGGTGCATAGAAAACATTCCGACTATGGGTTTCAAATTCCCCCAAATTTCGTTACACTAATACAATAATTTTGCTACTTTCACAAATTCCTTATTACAATTAGTGTTTAATCTCAAAATTTTTTAAACATTTTCCAATTTAATGATACAATATAATTTTAATGAATGCCTGACATATCACTTCAGAAATGATAAAATTGCTAAAATCGAGGTTTGCTATAACCTTCTTTCATTATAGTACCCATAAGAGCTGCCGATGCTTCCACTGCTAAAATCTGGGTCTAACAGTATAATATACTTAACTTTGGTTTCATTACATGCACCATATGTTCATTTAGTCTTAATTTTCTGAATAAATAATTTGTTGATTGTGTATAATTTACTTTCAAGACATACTGTATTGGTATATGGTTTGATTGATTCTTAGTTTTAATTTTCAAAATAGACTTTCAATTTTATTACAATATTATTACGTTAATTAATCTCTAGTTTTTAAATAAATTATTATTTTATTTTTATATTAATTAACGTCAACACTTCAACTCACATATGAACTCTGTCTAATGCAAAGCAACTCTGAATGAACTCTGTTAAGCAAATTGTTACAATTTTACAGTAAAGAAAAACTCCTTTAATTTTTTTTATTTATATGAATTATTCATTTTTAGTGAAAGATGAAATTTTTTTGTTAATGAAACTAGCTGGCAGGATAGCTCAGTAGCTTAGGTGTTGGCTCTTAATTGAGTCTAAATTCACACAGTTCGAGTGTCAAAATAGATATTCCCAACCTTGCATAGACTAAAGCGGCCCAATTT
Organism: Nanhermannia elegantula; assembly: GCA_034699485.1. Classification (NCBI taxonomy): domain Eukaryota; kingdom Metazoa; phylum Arthropoda; class Arachnida; order Sarcoptiformes; family Nanhermanniidae; genus Nanhermannia; species Nanhermannia elegantula. The sequence continues at coordinate 9,416 of JAQGCH010003225.1, forward strand.
AGGCTGAAGATCAATCAAAGTTATAAGTGTTTCACAGTAAATGTGATTCACACTATCCTAATCTGAGATAAATCGCTTTAATACACTTGAGTTGGAAAAGCGATATATAAATTAATAATCAAATGTTAGTGAAACTCAGGATGAAGTTGATGAATGAAACTTTATTAATTGAAAGTTAATCGCAAACATTGAAAGTAAGATATTAGTCACTAACAGGTCACAAATACAGATATAAGCAGACTTGTGATATATCCCCTCCTTATTTGCGAAATACTGACAAAGTTTTTCGTGAACTGTCGATAAAAATAAATTATTGCATTTATTCAAACTAAACTTTATCGACAGTTCACGAAAACTTTGTCAGTATTTCGCAATTAAGGAGGGGATATAAGCAATATTTCATACTATTCTCAATTATATTTTCAAAACCTTTTAAGTTTATAAGTGCTTTCTGTTATCATATATTTAGAGTATGATAAACAGGATTTATGTCAACTATTTTTATGTGAGTCGAAGTGCTCCCAAAATAATAATAAAAATAAAATTAACAAATTTTTTAAGCCTTTCAGAGCTTTTCATTCTCTATTATTCTTATTTGTATTGAGATTTCTTAATTCATTTTATTTATGCATAAATCAGAATTTTTGCAATTTTTAAAATAACTTTTGAATATTTTGAGTAAATAAAGATTTTATAAATATAATCATCTTTTTCTAAAATTTAAACTGATTATTCATGTTTCAAATTACTATAAATAGCATTACATACTTATATATTTGATAAATTATGTTATTTTTATATTCTTTAATAGAGTTTTTAAATTGTCTGTTATTTTAATCTCATTTACATAACCATTATTTGCGTCAATTTTTTTATAACTACTGTATCAATGATTTGGAAGAAAGGTTTGATATGAACGGGTATAATAACTATTGACTATAACTAGTTTATATGGTTCGTATAATTTTGTGGTTTAAATATTAATCATTTTTTAATATTTACTTTGGATGTTGTTTACATATATAGAACTATTCACATGATTCGATTCAATTGCCACTAAACCAGTTAAAGTTTGATAGAAGAACCAGTACTTAAACTATAAACTGTTTGGCTGCGCTTCAAAAAAATAATTTTTGATTAAAGAATAAGTAAAAGATAAAAAGTTAGTGATAATTATATAATTTATCTCAATTAAATTAAGCACTGGAGCCAAAAGTGCTACTATTTTTACTAAACATCATACGATAGCATTCACTTTTAAGCTATTGTTATCATACGCTGATATTTCTTATTGTTGGAAACCTAACATATTTTCTTTATCATTGATTTGATACAATTTTAGAATCATTTAACATGATTTGCCTGACAATTGTGAGAACAAAATCTCATTAAACTATCATTAATAAGAATAATATTGAGATGATTGGCATCTCTTTTACGTTTAATGCTTACGTCAATTACATATTCAATATATTCTAATGCTTTTAATTAAAATCTCAATTCAGTTTAACTTTAACATTAAGTATACAAAAATACCACAGATGTTAACAAACAACTAACTTTTAATTTTCTCTAATTA